>JAJMKG010000064.1:0-18528 GCA_030563865.1 Dujonia oleophila | reverse complement strand
GAGAGAAAATACAGGATCAAGTATTTACTTCTGTTTCTTTTTTCTTTTTGTATTTATTATACCTCCCTGGTACTACTTACACTCAATAAACATATACACGTATCTTGCTCTACTTTTTCTGCTCGCTTATCTTTGCAATCTTTCCCCTCTTTTCTTCATTGCTCAACTTCAACTGCTCTATCTGAACTTCTAGTTCGGAACTTCTCTTCAGAAAGTCTTCGTTGGCCTTTCTTGCATTTCTGACGTTTTCCTTCATACTCAAATTCTCATACTTCTGCTTTAAATGGTCTTTCAACTTGGTCAATTGGTCTCTTTCATCCGATGCAACCTTTAGTTGATCCTTGTACGAGCTGCTCTGTTGTATGATCTCGTCGTGAGTCTGGCCCAAATTTTGCAACTGAATCTTAACGTCTCGAATCTTGACCAAGAGCTCATCATTTATCTCTTTCAAATTCACAAGCTCGTTACTGTTGTTGTTTAATGAATTGGCGTGGAGTAAGTGGTATTCATTTTCGAATTGAATCAAATTGGGCTCAAATTTAAGTACTCCCTGTAAGTATTCGCCCATTGTAACATCAGTTTTCCCATTTATAACTTCAAAGAAGTCTTCTCCGCTGTTTAAGAATTGGTTCAAGTCGTCACCCTCCAATTCCAAAATCTGGCTCGAGTTTAAAGAAAACACAGAGAGAATTACTCTTATAATGAAGTCAAACCCTTCAAACACCAAGAAATCCAACAATTCAATACGGCTCTTGGTGATTTGGTCCTGGAAGAAGTTGAACACCATCTTCTTGTACACCTGGATTAAATTGATGCCCTGTTTGCTGATATGAAGGAAAGACTTGGATGTGCTGGGATCCAGCTCCAAGGACCGATTGATCTTGTAGAAGAACTCATCCTTGATCAAGTTCACTGAGAATATCTTGTTGAACTTGAGGAGGAGGAAGAGAATCTCTTCGTTGTCCAACGTGGATCCGGAGCCAGCCTTCCCGTTCCCGATCTGCTCTCGGATCAATTTTCCCACGCTTACCACGAAATTTGAAGGCGGGAGGTGGCTCGAATTCTCAAAGCTCGACTGGTCATCAATTCCCGACGTTTCTCTACTATTTATCTGTTCGAGCCTGGCTCCGTTGACAGACTTGACCTCGGCGTTATAGTAGTTAAAGATTTTCAAAGTGTCCTTCAACGACAGATCGACCGAAGTTAGGTTTTCAAAGTATGCCTGCTGGTTTCTTACCGTGACTGACTTGTTGGCCTTGTCCAAAAGACTGCTATACGTCTCCTTATTGAACTTGTATCGAACCTGCAACGTCTTTAAGTAGATTGCAGCACGAAGACTGGAGGGAATTCCACGGAAGATGTGCGTCTCAAGCACCTTTACATGGCGGTTTCTTATGATTTTATCGTTGGGGTCCTGGAGGTACGAGATCCAGAACTCGTGGTCTTCACTCCACCCGTCATTGGCTCCGTTATCGTCACCCAGGGCGCTTGTTTCGTTCTCGCTCTCGTGGAGGAGCTCCATCTTCTTAATCACAAGCGGGATGTAGCTGCTTTGGAGCGTAAATAAGTCCGAGCTTTCGTTCATCAACGGTGAGAAGTACGTCTCAAGCTGACGGCATATCGATATTGTCGATAAATCATCCTCCAAGCTGTAGGCTAGAGGTGTGTGTTGGCTCAATTGAGGTGAGAAGGCTGCAGGCTCCCACAGCGTTGGTCTGGACTTTTTGGCCTCGGCCTCCTTGCCGAATTTTTCCTTGTTGGGAGAGGGCGTTGTAGACATGCTTGGCATTACTGAGCTACCAACAATATCTCTAATTGCTACTCCAGGAGTCTTTTCCAGCTTTGCAAGCTTTGCTGGTGCTTCTGTGGGCTTGTGCGTAGCCAAGCGGGTGCTGTTATGTGTATTCCTGCATACAGGCGCGTCTGATCCGCTCATTCCTACGTGCACCCCAATCGCCATGCTGTGCTTGACTGTTGGCTTCCCAGGTGGTTGGTGCACCCTAGTCGTGTTGTTCGTCCAGTTGCTGTGGTTGACTGTTAGCTTGCAGTCGTCTGGTTCACCCCAGTCGCTTTGCTGTGGTTGACTGTTGGCTTCCAGTCGGCTAGTCCATTAAATGGCTGTTGTCTATTTACTATGCCAATGTCTCTTCTTATGTACTCTGTCTATTAATGCCTCTCTACTACGTATGTTCATCGCTAAATATCTCTCACTATCCTACTGCCTATGCCTCTCCACCATGTATGCTTCGCTATTGATACCTCTCCAGGTATGCTAGCTTAAAATCTGCTGCTAATTACTACATGCTACTCTGTTTATCTGCGATGCCTTAATTATGTTATATATGCTAGTCTATCAATTTCCTTCTCTTGTTGGGAAAACTCTTGTAATCCTTGTTCAACGGCGAACTCGCTTCTGGTGTAGTGCGCTTCTTTATTGGCGACGAACTAGGCTGTGGTCTCTCATCCCCTTCTGAAATTTGAAGGTCGTTCACGCTCTGGTTCAAGTCTTCGCTGTCCAGGTAGTGCTGGATGACAAGCTTCTCATCAACAGGCCGCGAATTCTCTGCAGTAGAGAGAGTGGTGGCCTTCGCAGTTTTAGTGGGCGTGATCTTCGCGCTGCTCGTAGCAGAAAGCTGATCGAAGCTCGACGATTTCTGCATCAGTTCCTTGAGAAATTGAAGCAGCTCTTCCGATATTCTCTCTGTCTCCAGTATTAGATCCAAAGCCCCCACTCTAGCAGCAAATTCGGCAACTCTTGCAAGTTCCTCTGCGTTGATTTCGTTATCGCCCGGGTATATCTGGTTCAATATCTCAACCACAACTTTATTCAACTTCTTCCCCGAGAGCTGTCTTCGTATAAACTTATTAGACACTATTGACAGAAGGAACGATGTTTTCTTAGGATCTAACGTTCGCTTTTCGTCGATGTTGTCCAAAATTGCTATCACCTTTTCCAAAACGTCTGTATCATGCGCTTGCTCGCGCTTAGAAGCATCTTGCTCTCGAAGAGGTGCCTTAGCGGACTCTACTTCAATAATTTCGATATCCTCTTCTTGCTCTTCCTCCTCCAGCTTTCCGTTGCTTTCGTTGACTGTGTTCTCTTCCTTTTGTAGTCGTTTCAATGTTTCCCTTAGAGTTTGCCTCATACCGTTCCTCTCTGATGCCTTGAAAAAGAGCTTGGATTGATACCTTGAAAGTGAATTCCCTGACTTCCAGAGCCTCTCGCACTCTGTGGAGTTGCTCAACAACTTTCTTACATTGTAAATGACGTGGATCCCACAATCGTTGAAGTTATTTTGCTTCGGAACCCTAGCATTTACAGCCCGGAATTGATCCTTGGTTATCTCCAAGTCGTACTTATCCTTGCAGTAATCGATTATAAACTTTTTCAATGGGTAATGTATGTGAGAATGCTTCTGAGAGAGGGAATCAAATATGAATATCTCTACTCTGAAGGTGTCCTTTACAACAACGTCGTCATTATTGAACTGGAAGCCATCCATTGCTTTCATCTCTTCTTTCAATTTCATTGCCCTTGCTAGAAGCTCAGGGAGCCCTCTGACTACACAGCAGTACCAGTGCAAATTCTCGTTTATGGGGATGATCACATATGGATATTTCATTAAGTCAATTTTGGTCAACCATCTTTTAATATTTCCATAGTAGTTGGGCAAGGTATCCTTGTCCAGTGATACAATATCATCGGCTTCTTTCGCTGGTGCGGTCTCCTTATTCTTGGTCATAAGCTTATTGAAAAAGAATGAGTTGAAAGCAAATATTTCATCCTGCTTGAAGAGTTTGTTCTTGACCGCCTGATCTATGTCATACTTGATGAAAAAGTCAATTACGGAGTCGTTTATCCAGTCATTGTTGTAGAGCGTTTTAAAGTCAGAGTTGTTGATTGTAAACTTCTTGGAGTCGAGGAACTTGTAGGTCAACGGAGGATCGAACGGCTCCGGGGTCTCTTCTTTCAGAGGTTTAATGTAATCTGCGCTTTCAGAATCCGAATCTGAGCCATCCACCTTGTACGAAGGAGAACTGTGGGGATCTAGCCCACCGGTCAACCTGGTTACTGATCTCGTGGTTCTACTTCCATACATCTTATTGGGGTCTATGGGGGTTATTTTCCTGGTAGGAGTCGAAGAATTACTCGAAAAGAGTAATTCCCCATTTGTCTTGCTCTTGGGAGTCCTCTCGGAGTCTATCTGTCTGATTTTACTCAACAACTCTTCGTTGGTGCCAGAGTGCTCCTCTCCGCCAACTTTCTTATACACGGAACGCAACTGGTCAACGAAGTCCCAAGTAGATGCTATGTACGTGATATACACGTAACCCGCCTGTTCCACAAGCTCAATAAGAAGGCTTCGGTTGAGCATGGAAAAGGTAATGCTCTTGACGTGTTTCGCTAGATTTATTACCAACCCTTTCACTATTTTCGGTCCCAGTGTAAAAAAAATGAAGCTCCCGTCTACACTTATGTTTATCATGAGATCTTTAGTACCATTCTTCTGATATCTGGCCCCATTGTAGTCCATACTCTTGATTATCAAGTGGGATATGGGAGGCTCATCGAGCTTATGTAAGCCCACGCTTACCAACTTGTTTAGTACATCTCTGGTCATCAATGCCTGGCCATTTTCTACTGCCTCATCTCTGCTGCTATTCTTATCTAAACTGACTAATTCACGTCGTATTTTTCTCGAGTTTTGCACCTGGTCCTCAACCAGGTTTTTAGGGGAAGATAATGGAGATGATTTAGAGATCGCATTGTCTTGCAAGCTATTCACAGTTTTGAACCCATTACTGGTTGGGCGCCTTCGATTTCGATTCAACGACTGGAAGTCCTTCTTAAACATGATGTCCCGCCCAGAAAATCACCGTTTTTAATCGGTAAAAGTGCTCCTAAGACGTCTTAAATCACTGTAGTTGCCTGTGCTTGCCCTGATTCAGAATCCAAAAAAAAAAGTAAATAGCCAAAAAAAAAAAAAAATTAAAGCTTAAAAAATCAAGAGGTTGGCGTAGGGCTGTAGAAGAAGCACTCTCATTTATCTCAAAGCAGCCAGAAAGAACTTATTTCGCTAGATGTGCGCACAGGGCGCAGATTGGCTTGTCGAAAACGCAAAGCACAGCGTATATTACAGCGTATATACAGTCTATTAAGTCGCAGCTTGCGTCCAGTCGTAAACGTTCCACTTTCTTCTGAACTTGTCAACTCTCTCCTTCTCGTCCCCCTCGTGAGCGGAGCTAGTCCACTTCTTGTAGTCTTTGGAGTTGTTGACCACGGTTGGGTCCTCGCACTTGAGCAACCCTTCGCCTACTATTTGCCTCGTGAACAAGTCATACTTGGGCCACCGCTCTAGATCTTGTACGATATGACCTATTCCTCCGTCAAGATTGAACCAAACATGGTAGTATGGTGCCTCCTTGGCTATAAGCTGCTTGAACCCAGCCTGCCTTCTATTTCCCCCCGCATATTCTCTACTCCTCTCCTGAGTATCTAATATAGACTTATGCTGGTCGTCAAGCTCGTTCGAGTGGGAGAGAATTCCCTCTCTGAAGTAGCCCTCGCTCTGCCCCATTATAGACAACAGGACAGGCACCGCAAGGATGTGAGCATGGTTCTTTTGGTATTTTATTGGCTCAACGGCGTTCTCTATGAACAATACTCCCTTCCTGTATTCCTTGTAGTAAAATTTAGCTAAAGTCTTCATAAAGTTTTCAATTTCGTCCCACTCGTCGTCCTCACAGTAGAGCGTATTATTGTAATGCTCATTAACCACGATCACGCTCGTGTTCGAAGGATACAACTTATTGTAGCTATTGTAAGGCAACAACGTCAAGTAGGTATACTGGCCCATTGACACTGGTAAAATTTCACGCTTGTTACACAACTCACACCGGTCCAAGTTTTTCATGATCCGCTGGAGCACCCTCGGGTCTTGCTGCTTCTGTCCAATTTGCGGCAATTGAATCTTTCCAGAGTTGACATAGGAGGCTAGCTTCGACGCATTTTCTTCCTGGTAGTCATTGTCGTTCGAGTAATTTGAGTCTTTAAGTATGGCTTTGGCAGAATCTACATCCAAATTAAAACTGCGTTCCTGGCGAATAAGCTCTTTCAAGGTAAGGGTGCTGTTTACTGCTTGGCGGATGGTTGCAATCGGCTCGTATATCCACTCGCTTCTAGGTTTCGTCTTTCTCTCATCTAATTCGGTTCTTTCTTGAACTGCAACATCATACTCGACTTCCGTTCCATATCGCTCTAAAATAATATCGGTTTTAGACTTGGAACCCTGCTCTTTAATCGCTTCCAATGTTCTCTTGAGCTTCATCATCCTCCAAGAAGATCCTGCATCACCAAACTTGTACTCTATCGAAATTTTGGGCAAGTCAAACGAACTATCCCGCTGGCTTTTGGTGCTGGCTAAACCTCGCACTGGCGATCTATCCCTCGACATTGTTCAACTATGATATGAGAGTGCTTTGCTGAAACAAAAAAGAATGCCCTTTGATCATCTCAATACTTACATCCATATATACCCTAATCGTATATCCTGCATATACCGGGACTCCCTCTATACGTTTTGTTGAGGGGAGCCCCAATCAAGCCAAGGGACTAGACAGACCAGACAGATACCCACACCAGTGCACTAGCAATCCCTCAAAATGATCAGGTTTATCACCAAATTGACGCTCCCGGTCGTCGCACTTTCAACCGGGTTCTTATTTTTCCCAAAGGAGTGGAGAAAAAGCAGCCACTTGGACCGCAAGTTGACCTCGTTCAATTCTAATGTGCTCGAGGAATTAACCAAGACTAAAGAGTTCCAAAAACTTGCCAATGATGAGTCGATTACAAAGATAATCAAGAGTGAAACGTTCCCGCTGCAATTTCAGAGTAATCACGTAGGAAGCGGGATCCTTTTTGGACCCAATTTGATGGAGATAGACCCAGTCATTTTCATAAGTGAGGGCACTGGCGAGCTTACCAGTTTCTACCACTTGGGGTCCGGCTTGATCAGTCAAGATGGTCAAATCCACAATGGGATAATATCCACAATACTAGATGAAGGGTTATGTTTTTGCGGCTTCCCCAAGTTGCCCTCGAAGAAGGGAGTAACCGCCAAGTTATCAATAAATTTTGAGAATCAAGCTCCGCCAAATAGCACGGTGGTCTTAAGAGCAAAGGTTATAGAGGCCAAGGGTAGAAAAGTAGTCATTGACGGGTCGTTGGAGACGTTTCCTCTCGATGGGTCCAATCCAATTAAGATTGCCAATTCCAAGTGTATTTTAGTAGAACCAAAATGGTTCAAGTATATCTCGTGGCTCCAGATCTTCTAGCTCAGTGGGCCATGACAGAATGTTTAATGAATATGCAGTCCAACGAGTAGCATAGTTGTAGAGGTAATGTAGGCTCGGTATACTCTTTTCGATTTTGTGTCACTTGCGTCTGGTTGTAAGGAGGGCAGCACAACTATAGGATAGGTGGTTGCAAGCAACTGACAAACCCTGAGCGTGGCTCAAACAAGGACATGCCGATATAAGCTTTAGCTACGGTGGCAGTGTTGAGTGCATTTAGGGTTTTCGTGATGAAACCTCATTCCGTAGCAATCTAAACTATTGCTTCCCCACATGTTGCAACTTGAGGGAAAAATTGCAACGTATAAAAATGAAGCAGGCCCGCGCACTTTCGCAGCCAAAGACAGTATCCAAACAAGACAGCACAAACAAATATGTCAGACGCCGGAAGACAGGATATTTCCGACAAGATTCACAACAAACTCAAGCCAGACTCGAGAAAAACCACAGGCGAGCACTTTTCAGACAAGGTGCAAGGTACAGTGGATAACATCGTAGGCCATGGTACCTCCAAGCACGATAAGTCCAAGACACAAGAGATTTCGGATAAAATCTTCCAGAGTAAGAAGTGATCAATCAGGAGATCGTGATTTGGAACTTTATGGAAAATTGACTATCTAAGGTATTAGTGTATATACTGGTCTATATTCAACAATGTATGAAATGTTAATAAGAGTTGTAAGGCGGTGCATAAGCCACTGCGGCTAATCATGGCAGATGGAAGAAAAGTAATAATGCTACACAGCTACACTCTAAAATGGCATTCCTTTAAAAAGGTATTCCTCTAGAAAACAATCCCTGAATAAGACTACGCATGGGGTGGCGTTACCAGCTCTACCTATCGCAGCCTTGTGCCTAGTGCTTTCAGGTCCTCTGTTCTCCTTCCAGTTCTTTGTCCTCTCTCCCCCACGCCTTGTACTGCGCAACGTCTTAACGGCGGCTAATACTTCCCTACACCCAGCAAAGCTGCGGAGATGGCACGACTCGAGAAGAAAAAGAAAGAAGGCTTACCCAATGCGGCACCTAAAGGGAACCCCAATACAAAGTAGCATACCACATCTGCAACACGGTCCAGGTAGTCCTACTCTATCTACCCTCACCTTTATACAGGCAAGTGCCACTTCCGACCACCAGGACAGTCCTCCCTCTATTACCATTCGCCAGTCGCTCCGGTCTCAGCGCTCGCACCGCCTAGCCCATCGCTTCTTCGCTGACGTAAGCCCGGCGAAATTTGCGGGCGCCCCGCCGACGCTCGCCGAAATCCCTCGCGCTCCTATATAAGGCACAACGCCCCAGGATCAAAAAAACTTCATCACAACACTGCTATTTTTCCTCAACCAGACACAACAGGTTTAATCGGGCTTATTTCAACTTTAAAAGTAGATTTAGTTGCTCGCTACCCATTCCCTTCCTTCCTATACCATTTTAGAAACTTAAACATCTAGCAAAGTCCATAAATCAACAAGTGCCTATTCTCATGCCTTCTAACGCGAAAGACACTGTTGATGTGTCGTCCGGGCTCTCGCTGTCGTCGCCGCAGAGCTCGTCGGACGCCCTCATAAACGATCCCTTGACACATTCTGAGCTTGAATCCAACTATTCCGAGTCCAACACCACGCCGCTGAAGATGGTGATTGTGTTGACGTTGGTGTCGTCCATCTCCGGGTTCATGTTCGGTTACGACACTGGGTACATCTCATCGGCGTTGGTCAACGTGGGCACAGATCTCAGCAATAAGGTGCTTACAAACGGAGAGAAGGAGTTCATCACATCTGCCACGTCATTGGGCGCCTTTATCGGGGCTATCGCCGGAGGTGTGTTGGCCAACTTCATCGGAAGAAAGAGGGTCCTTCTTGGCTCCAATATCATCTTTGTCGTCGGAACCATAATACAAGTGGTGGCTCACACAGTCTGGACCATGATTGTCGGCAGATTCGTATTGGGTCTCGGCGTTGGGATTGCCTCCTTGATCTCGCCCTTGATGTTGAGTGAGTTGGCCCCCTCCAAGTACAGAGGTAGACTCATTGTCACCAACACCTTGTTCATCACGGGCGGCCAGTTGGTGGCCTATTTCATCAATTGGGGTTTGACGCATGTCAAGCATGGCTGGAGAGTATCGGTGGGACTCTGTATGGTGCCTCCTGTGATTCAGTTTGCTTTGTTCTGGTTCTTGCCAGACACCCCACGGTTCTATATCATGCAAGGAAACATCGAAATGGCCAAGAAAGTCATCAGACAGACACACAGGGACATCCCAGAAGCCTACGTGGCTGCTGCTGTGGACGAGATGGTGGCTTCCAACTCTCGTGTGCCCGGAACCAACCCGGCCGCGCAAGCCTGGAACTCCATCAAGATCATCCACACCACACCAGCCAACTTCAGGGCCTTGATCTTGGCCTGTGGGCTCCAGGGGATCCAACAATTTACCGGGTTCAACTCATTGATGTACTTTAGTGCCACCATCTTCCAGACTATCGGGTTCGACAACCCCACCGCAGTCTCCATCATCGTAGCAGCCACTAACTTTGTGTTCACAATGGTGGCTTTGGTAATCATTGACCGTGTTGGAAGAAGACGTATCTTGCTCTTTGCTGTGCCTGGAATGTGTGGGGCGTTAGTGGTGTGTGCCATTGCGTTCCACTTTTTGGGCGTCAAGTTCACTGGCAGTAATGTTAACATCGAAGTTAAGGGAATATCTGCTTGGGGTGTCGTTATCATCATTGGAATGGTGCTCTTTGTCGCCAGCTACGCCATAGGTATCGGTAACTCTGCCTGGACTGGTGTAGAGTTGTTTTCCGACGTGAATGTTAGATCCATGGGAGCAATGTATGCTGCATGCACAAACTGGGCTGGCTCTTTAGTTATTGCATCTACATTCTTGACTATGTTGGAGAAGATTACGCCAACGGGGACGTTTTCATTCTTTGCAGGACTCTGTCTCATATCGTTCTTGTTTATCTACTTCTTGTACCCAGAGGTTGCAGGATTGCAGTTGGAAGAGACAACAGAGATGTTATCTCACGGATTCAACGTGAGAGAGGCAAGCAGAGTGTCTGCGGAGAGAAAGAAGGCCTCGAAATTTGCCAAGCAGAGAAGAAGATCAATTGTTTAGAGAACTACATGCTAGTTGAATATTTTGCATACTAAAATTAATATTTATAGATATACAGGTGTAGAGCAGTAGGCGATAAGTAGTCCGAAGTTGCAAAAGTAAGCAGAGAGGTAAAGCATCGTGAACCACCAAGCTAGTCAGAGGAAGTTGGGCAGGTTCGGTATGTTGTTGGGATCCAGAAGGGCCGGGATGCCTGCAATTGGTCAGGAACCAAGCTCAAGTGCTTTAGGATTGGAAGATACATTGAGGGCTCATGAGCCATTCGGTGCTGCTAGAGAAAATATGCACTAGTTGACGTTGGCAAAAGCATGAAACACAGTAACAACTTCGAACTGCTACATTGCTATTGCTAGTGAAATGAATACGGTTACTCTATGGGAGATCGTCAGTGGCAGCTTGCCATGGTTCCATACTCTACAAGGAATACAGGGTAGTAAGTTCGCAACAAACTTTTAATAACCGAGCAGTAATATGGGAACCAGTAGCAGCTTGTAATGTGCCGTGATGCCTCTAGAATCTATGGCCTATAATACGTTGTCATTTATATTAGATATAGAAGGTATTGCGACCATTACTACACACATATATACGAAGTGATGGTACTCGATCCATATGCTCCATCGGCGGTGCCATCAATTGGAATATCGAAGGTATTGCAGACCAATACTACACATATACACGAAGATACTCTACGATCCATTTGCTCCATCGGCGGTGCCATCAATTGGAATATCGAAGGTATTGCAGACCAATACTAGACCAATACTACAAATATACACGAAGTGATGGTACTCCATCCATATGCTCCATCAGCGGTGCCATCAATTGGTATATCGGAGGTATTGCGGACTATTACTACACACATATACACGAAGTGATGGTACTCTACGATCCATATGCTCCATCATATGTTTCATCATATGTTCCATCGGCACTACCGTTACTTACTGTTCTTAGTGTATCTATAGAAACTACTTACTGGCCTCAGGAGCACCCTGCGTTACTGGCCTCAGGAGCACCCTGCGTTACTGGCCTCAGGAGCACCCTGCGTGTGCTGCTCCAGCCTTTGTTCTACCATAAGCTAGAAACCGCTATTGAGAGAAGCATGCGTAATACTAAGGCACCACGACATGGAAGTAGCACCTCGCTACAGTACAGAAGACAGATAACCTGTACATAGTAAACATTGACACTCTGGGGCCGCTCTGGCTGCAAAAAAAACCTGCCACTTGCGCCTTCCTTCACACATACGTTCACACAAGGTAGCCAACAGTGAGACAAAAATTGCTTGCGGCTACACCATTTTCAACAGGGGTGTTCCGACCACCATCCAGCAGAAATCAACTTCCTCTAATCGCACTTGGCCGCCCCAGATCACCGGTTACGTCGTACCCTTGACCTTCAACCCAACCGCAACAGACCACAGCACCGGGCGTGCGCGTACCAATATCACTGACTACCCACAAAAATCCCCAGTCCTTTAAATACAACAACAACCCTACCCGAACAGCAACATGGGTGACCTGTTTGACCATAGAAGCAGCTCCAGTGTGCCCTCCGATGCTCTAAAGAAGCGCCAGAACGCTTCCAACGGCGAAAAAACCGCGCAAAATGTCCTGGTACCGACCCCTCCTCCGCCCCACTCATCTACTCCCAAGTTCAGGGAGATGAGTAGCCTCAGCAAGTACCAGGTGATCCAGAAGTTAGGACAAGGAACATTCGGGGTCGTCCAGAAGGCGAAGAACCTAAAGAGCGGCAACCTTGTGGCGTTGAAACAACTCCTCAACCATTCGGCCAAAGAGGGCTTCCCCATCACGGCCATGAGGGAGATCACCATCTTGAAGCAGCTTCACCATAGAAACATCCTTGAATTGGTGGATATGGTGTATGAGTCGCCGAGGATATCTAACCCACTGGATGCTATCCACCAGAGAGGCTGTTTTTACACGGTTTCGCCCTACATGTGTTCCGATCTCGTCGGCTTACTCAAGAACCCCAACGTACATTTGGAGGTGCCGCATATCAAGTGCCTCATGAAGCAGTTGCTCTTGGGGATCCAGTACATACACGAACAGAAGTTTTTACATAGAGACATCAAGGCTGCCAACATCCTAGTGGACTTTGACGGGGTGTTAAAGATAGCGGATTTTGGTCTTGCTAGAGTGTACCATGGAAAGGTGCCGAGATTGGGTTCTGGCCCGGGTGGAGGTGAGAGAATGTACACCGGGTTGGTGGTCACAAGATGGTACAGACCTCCAGAATTGCTACTTGGAGAGAAGAAGTACACTACAGCCGTGGATCTCTGGGGAATCGGCTGTGTGTTTGGAGAGTTATTCACTCACCAGCCCATCTTGGTCGGGAAATCAGATTCGCATCAAGCCCAGCTCGTGTTCGAGTTGGTGGGAGCTCCAAATACGATAGCGTGGCCTGGGGCCATCAATCTCCCTAATAAATCGGACTACAGTATCGGGATCACTTGCAAACGGTCGTTGGAAGCCCGCTTTTCGAAGTTTATGACCCCAGACGGGATCAGTTTGCTTTCGGGATTACTAGAATTGGATCCGTTCAAAAGATTAAATGCTTTAGACGCTTTAAATCACGAGTACTTCACCAACGAGCCGCTTCCCATGATGCCCAGCGAATTGCCTAAATTTGAAGAAAGCCACGAAATCGACACGGAGCGCTTCAAGACGATGAAGCTGATGCCTGCCAATGTAAATACAAACCGCCCAGCAGCTTCAGCTCCGTTCCCACAGAGAAACCAGGGTTCTTTCTCTAACCAAAAAACTACATACACGAGCCGATTCGAGAACACACGTGACCAGGGACCGCGTGATACAAACAAGCGCCTGTTCTCGTCCTCATATGACGACCATCGCAAGTTCGTACCTCTGCAACCCAAGGGGATGTTCATGTCGAGGAGGAGGCCCGACTCGCGGCCCGAGAAGCGAAGGAGACCAGATGGGAACAATGACATAAGAGAAAGATGAGAAGGGTATACAATATTTCTCGGCATTAGTACTGTATATAGTAAATACAACGGACATAAGGAAAACCACGAAAGCGCACAGGTTACACCAGTTGTCATCATGTAGACCGATTCACCCGAAAATTCACAAGAAAGTCATCGCCTACGAAGCTACTGGTCGCTACGAGCTGACGCAGGCCTATTTATGGTGCGCCATCGATATAGGGTCCTTCACTTACGTTAATCGCTTGCTACCATGGGAAACTCGTCCGGTTTTATCATGCAGCTCGCTCATGCACGTTCCGGCAGTATCCCGAGTCTCGGAGCGAGATCACTTTATCAGTTTGATCAGATTAGAAATAAAAAAATCGCGGTTGCACAGACAGCGCCACATGGCTTCTACGGCACCAGAGCCTTGTGAGACAAGCCACTTCATCGTTGAGCGAATAGCCAGGGGATTCTTATTAAATTGGAAGAAAGGAGACTGTTTCTTGTTAAAATTGTAGAACTTGTAGACTATAAGAGAGTGCAAAATGAAGGAATTTCTGGACTACTTTTCAGTGCAGGTGTTTCTCATCGTGCTCAGAGAGACCATCGAGTCAGCAGTGATCATTTCGGTGTTACTCTCGTTTGTTCATCGCAACTTTTTGGCCCCGCAAAAAAAAACCCAGATCAGAGGTGAAGAAGGACAAGGCTTGCTTCAAACTGTCGACCAGCAGCAGCAAGAGGAAGAAAATGAACAAGTGCTTAGGAAAGAGGCACTGGAGATCAACCGCATGGCTAAGTACCTCAAGTTGCAAATTTGGATTGGTGGACTTTTAGGCTTGCTTTCGTGCTTGGTTCTTGGTGCAGGAATCTTATGGGTATTCTACCAATTGGGAAGTGATCTCTGGACGATTACTGAGCACTACTGGGAAGGTACCTTCTCCATCATAGCCAGCATCATTATCTCGGTGATGGGCATAAAGCTCTTGAGAATCAACAAGATGCAGGCCAAGTGGCAAGTCAAGCTCCACAATGCGATCAATAACTCCAATTATCTCAAGTCAAATAAGTCCCAGTTGTGGAGTGAGAAGTATTTCATGTTTATGTTACCCTTTATAACCACCTTGAGAGAGGGAATGGAAGCCATCGTCTTTATCGGTGGGATAGGTATCAACGAGAACACCTCCACCGCATCCATAGTGAATTCCGCAGTGAGTGCGCTCGCAATCGGAACATTAATTGGATTTTTTCTTTACCGCCTGGGAAATTCTCTCTCGTTACAGTGGTTTCTCGTCTCCTCATCCATTATTCTTTATTTGGTTGCAGCGGGGCTTTTTTCCAAGGGTGTATGGAACTTTGAGCTTCAAAACTTTATCAACCTATGTGATGGGTTTGACGTCAGTGAAACCGGGCATGGACCGGGCTCATATAATATTAAAATTAGCGTCTGGCACGTAAACTGTTGCAATGGAGAGTTGCAGGATGACGGTGCATTTTGGATGCTTATGACTGCAATTTTAGGTTGGACCAATAGTGCAACCATTGGTAGCGTGATTTCCTACAACCTCTATTGGGTAGCGATTATAGCTACATTTTACCTGCTTATTTACGAGGAAAGAAACGGCGCTCTCCCTATTCCGGAGTCTTGGCAAAGGGCAAGAATGCAGAAGAGAGCTGCGCTTAGGAGTTCGGCGACTCAGGCGGTTGCGGGTCCTGATGAGCCGCGCGCAAGTATAAATTCTTTAACTCCTTTGGTGGAAAACTCCGATGATCAATAAAAAATACCACATATATTCTAAAAAATATGAACATTTACCGTTGAATTGTTAGTAATGCTCTAATTGTATTGGCTTGTACTCATCTTGCCTCTGTAGGCTCAACCAGTTTATACTCTGAAAATATCGCAAGCTGATTTTCTAGATTAAGCAAAGCCTTTTTTTCTTTTTTTTTTTTAAGTTTATCTGATCGATCTTCTTGCATCTTTATTTCCGCTCCGGTAAGGTAAGGCTACAACTTCTGACAATAACACAATAGAAATTTTTACCATGTAAAAAATAAAGTTTAAAAAGAAAATGGGGTTAGTGGTCGAAATCTTTCATAATTTTATACAAACTTTATCACTTGAATATCTTCTTTCACTCTTAGCGAACGACTAGTTCCTTCCCCAAGACGAACAATGTGCTCTTGCAGTGCTTAATTACCAGACGAATCCCCAGGGTCAATATCTGATGAGGATGCAACAATAGGAATTTCATGCAGGTGGATAAAAATTACATGTTTCCAGGCAAAAATTTTTCATCGTTTGAAGTCGTTAACTCCATGCATTTGCATTCGCTTTTAAGCCTACCCCAAACCGTTTACTTCTTAAGATTCTAATTGGCTTAATCTTCTTTTTTTATTTTCTTCTGTAGACCAATCCGACCCTCGGAACATGATGATTTCATGTGATTGGATTATATAATGATATTAGGTAGAAAATGGTTAATGCGTAAGCTGTGGATACGATGCAACTTTTGCCCTACCCATTTCAACTTTTGAAGGATTTGTTGCACCACCTTTAGATAAAAATCACTTGCATCAAGAACAGCTGCTAAAAATATGCTATTTCAGCCTTGACAGGTCATAATATTTCTTGACTTATAGATAAATGAGCTATAGATGCCGAGAAGTTCACGTCAAACACTGTCCAAGAAAACACCCGGCCAATGATTATGACAGTTATAGCACTGACAAGTCTTGGCATGCCTATTTTTATGCATCTGCACATGCATGAGGTAAATGTGTAAATATTTTTTTACACGAATGGGGAATCGCCAATCAAAAAGTTGCTTTAGCCTTACCAAGGTTGCAACCATTGGTCATTTTCCTGTCAAACTTTACCTATTTAAAGTACTACATCCTATAAAAATGAGGGATGAATGTGATTTGCAACATAAAAATATCAATTTAGCATAGATCTGAGGAAGAATGGTGTCGCTGTTGAAATATTTGCTCCCAGCAGCTCTCTTCTTGGTGCTGGGGGCTATGGCTGACTCTGAAGAAGACTTCGTTTGGTATAGCAAGGCATATTCAGATTATTTTGCTTGTGATCAAGTAGTTAGCGAGAGCGCAACCTTCTGCGATGCTAGTGACAGTACTTGCTCTTCTTGTACCAATCCTTATTCTATGGCCAGTGTCGTTGGTTGTATGTACGATGGTAAACCTCCTTCTGGTTCTTTTTCCCAAGTAGCACTGTACTGTAACTCCTACTACGCAGCTAATATGACAAATGAAACCTGGTGGAGCGCATACGAAACTTATATCAAAGACGCTGTGAATATCTCCGCAGATCCTGATTTCAACTCTACTGAGATAATTGAATACCCAATTATTCTCGATGCTTCGGTAATTGATCCTGCAATCAAAGGTTACAAGCAGTTTCTTGACAACTACAATTACTCTTTGTACTATGGAAGTGGAATGCTTGCTTACTGGGGTTTAGTTCTTGTGCTCAGCGGCATCTTCCACTGGTCCAAATTTTTGTTCCCAGGCTTCATGAAATGGTGCACGGGACCTATATCCACGTTCTGGAGAGCAAATGTGACCATCCCAGCAACCTTAGGGAAGCGCAAGAATGAAGAAAAGACCTACCTCAAGATCATTCAGTTTCTTATTCCATCTAGACTTGAATCGATCGTTGTTTTCGGATTTATTCTAGTAACAACCTTCTGTAACGCTCATGGAATCTACTTTTTCAATGGGAATCCCATTATCGATACAAAGGAAGCAGCCATGTTAAGATACTGCGCAGACAGAACAGGTATCATTTCTGTAATCATTATGCCATTGCTCATTCTTTTCGCCGGGAGAAACAACTTTTTGCTTTGGATCACAGGTTTAAACTATGCAACTTTTATAACTTACCATAGATGGATTTCAAGAGTTACTTTGGTTCTTGTTATTATTCACAGTGCCGTCTACACTAAGGATTTAATTTACTATGATGAATTAGCTGAAGATTACAAGGCAACGTACTTAATCTGGGGCTGTGTTGCAACTGTTGCAGGAGGAATCATTTGGATTCAAAGTTTTTTGTACCTTAGAAGAAACTGGTACGAACTCTTCTTGTTGGGTCATATCATTTTTGCTGCACTTTTTGTTGCAGGTACTTGGATCCATGTCGTTGATTTAGGATACGTTTGGTTCCTTTACCCATGTGTTGCCGTTTGGTGCTTCGACAGGGCAGTCAGAATAGCTAGATTAATACACTTTGGGTTCCCAAAGGCTGAAGTTACACTCCTTGCTAATGAAACACTCAGAGTTGTGGTACGTAGACCCAAATTATGGCCTGCGACACCTGGTGGACATGCTTTCGTTCACTTTATCAGACCCACATGCTTTTGGCAATCACATCCGTTCACATTCACTTCGACAGTAGATGCTGAGAACATTGTGTTGTACTGTAAGGTTAAAGGTGGTATTACTCACAGTCTTTACAGATTCTTAACGACACATCCTGGACAAAGTGCTCAAATCAGAGTCTCTCTTGAAGGGCCATATGGTGAACCAACAGCAGCCAGAGTTTCAGACACCGCTGTTTTCATCGCAGGAGGTAACGGTATTCCAGGTATTTACTCTGAAGCTGTGGATTTGGCTAAGAGAGCCGATTCCACTTCTAAGAAATCGTTGAAGTTGCATTGGTTGATCAAGGATTACGGTTCGTTGCTCTGGTTCTACGATGAAATCTTGGCGCTCAAGAATACCAACATCCAATGTACCATTCACGTAACTAGGCCAACTTTAAAGGTCAATATGACTGAGAAGGAGGTCTTAGATAAGGACTTAAGAGCTCCAGACAGCTCTAACAAGAGCGATGAAAATGAAAAGGAGAGTTCGCACAAATTCACCTTTAATGAAATAGTGGATGTCGAGTTAATTCACAGAATACGAGCTGAATTACCACATGTTGCCTTTTCTGAAGGCAGACCATCTATCGAAGCTCTCGTAAAGAGCGAAATTGAAGAATCTGCTGGCTCTGTTGCTTTTGTCACCTGTGGTCACCCAGTTATGGTTGATGAAGTCCGTTACTGCTGTGCACACTCCTTGTATGACGCTAAGGGTAAGAGAATTG
>JAJMKG010000063.1:23344-36703 GCA_030563865.1 Dujonia oleophila | reverse complement strand
AGGTAATGGTGACAACAGTAGTTGAAATATCAGTCTTCGTACCCGTAATATCTGTTGCCACGGAAGAAAAACCAGTAGCTCCTGTGGATAATGGACAGTACGTAGTGTATTCAGTCACTAAATTATTTGTTGTGACTGTGACAACAGTTACTCCTGTAGTTACTGGAGTAACTTGACATTTATTGTCATCACAAGAAGTAATTGTAACAACAGTAGTCGAAATATCAGTCTTTGTGACTGGAACATCTGTTACTTTGGAAGGTATGACCGTACTACTGGAAGAACTTACTCCTAAAGAGGATGAAATGGGTGTCTTTGTTGAAAGGTATGTTGAAGAAACACTAGAGTTACTCCAATAAGCAGAACTCGAAGGGATCACCAAAGTGGAACTTTTCGTTGTCGAAGCTGCCACGCTAGATGAGGAAGGACTAGCAGTGGATACTACTGAAGAGCTAGAACTGGTGGATGAGTTCTCAGTTTCCGGAATATAAAAGATGGTTTCTTCAACAGTTAAAACTTGTCCATTTGAAGCTGTAATAACAAATTCAATCGAATCTGAGCTTCCAATATAGTTGTTGACAATACTAATTGGGTAGTAGACTCCTGCCACAAGTTCAACGATTAATTCTCCAGAGCCAGATGGCCCAACTACAACAACAGGAGATGCAGTAGACCTTTTACTTAATGAGGAGGCACCACAAGCGAATGCGACATCTGATCCAATAGATAATGCTGCACCATTAGATATGTGGCTTACTGCAAAGGTATAACTTCCACTATAAGGAGGAAGGAAGTAACCCTCCAAATCTAAAGTGAAAATATCATCGTACAGAACATCAACATCAACAATAGCATCAACAGTCTTTTCTAACACATTATCTTTATATCCACCTTCGAGATACAGGGATAAATTATCGGAGTTCGAGTAATCATAGAAGTATCCAATAAAACCAACAGCCGTTGGGTGAACAGAAGTACAACCTTGGGCGGTTGAAGTACTAACAGAAGTCGTACTAGATATTGATGAAGATTCAATAATAGACGAAACTGTAGAAGATGGAAGTTCAATGATAACTATGTCTGTACCACCTTGAGATGCAGTGACTGTAGTTGTCATCGTGACAAGACCCGTCCAAGTGGAAGTCTCGGTAGTCTGAGAGTTCGATGGAATTTCAACAATAACAGTATCAGTGCCACCCTGGGATGCAGTAATAGTAGTGGTACTGGTTTCGAGTCCGGTCCAAGTTGAGCTTTCGGTAGTCTGCGAGTTGGTGCTAGATGGAACTTCAACAATCACAGTGTCAGTTCCACCAGGGGTAGCAGTAATAGTAGTAGTACTGGTTTCAAGTCCAGTCCAAGTAGAAGTCTCGGTGGTCTCGGAGTTAGCACTAGATGGAACTTCAACGATAACAGTATCGATACCTCCTTGAGAAGCAGTAATAGTAGTACTACTTCTTGTGATTCCAGTCCAAGTAGATGTCTCCGTAGTCTGAGAGTTCGATGGAATTTCGACAATAACAGTGTCAGTTCCTCCTTGAGAAGCTGTGATGGTAGTGGTACTGGTTTCAAGTCCAGTCCATGTAGAGCTCTCGGTAGTCTGAGAGTTCGATGGAATTTCGACAATGACAGTATCAGTACCACCCTGAGATGCAGTGATGGTAGTGGTACTGGTTTCAAGTCCAGTCCATGTCGAACTTTCGGTAGTCTGAGAGTTCGATGGAATTTCGACGATAACAGTGTCAGTACCACCCTGGGATGCAGTTATAGTAGTAGTACTGGTTTCGAGTCCGGTCCATGTAGAGCTCTCCGTAGTCTGAGAGTTCGATGGAATTTCGACAATAACAGTGTCAGTACCACCCTGGGATGCAGTTATAGTAGTAGTACTGGTTTCAAGTCCAGTCCATGTAGAGCTCTCGGTAGTTTGAGAATTCGATGGAATTTCGACGATCACAGTGTCAGTACCACCCTGGGAAGCAGTGATGGTAGTAGTACTGGTTTCAAGTCCAGTCCATGTAGAGCTCTCGGTAGTCTGAGAATTCGATGGAATTTCGACTATGACAGTATCAGTACCACCCTGGGATGCAGTGATGGTGGTAGTACTGGTTTCAAGTCCGGTCCAAGTAGATGTCTCCGTAGTCTGAGAATTCGATGGAATTTCGACGATCACAGTGTCAGTACCACCCTGGGAAGCAGTGATGGTAGTGGTACTGGTTTCAAGTCCAGTCCATGTCGAACTTTCGGTAGTCTGAGAGTTCGATGGAATTTCGACAATAACAGTGTCAGTACCACCCTGGGAAGCAGTGATGGTAGTAGTACTGGTTTCAAGTCCAGTCCATGTCGAACTTTCGGTAGTCTGAGAGTTGGTGCTAGATGGAACTTCGACAATAACAGTGTCGGTTCCACCTTGAGAAGCTGTAATAGTAGTTGTGCTGGTTTCAAGTCCAGTCCATGTAGAGGTCTCCGTGGTTTCAGAATTAGCACTAGATGGGACTTCAACGATAACGGTATCAGTACCACCTTGAGAAGCAGTCACAGTAGCAGTACTTCTTGTGAGTCCAGTCCAAGTAGATGTCTCGGTAGTCTGAGAGTTCGATGGAATCTCAACGATCACAGTGTCAGTACCACCCTGGGAAGCAGTGATGGTAGTAGTACTGGTTTCAAGTCCAGTCCATGTCGAACTTTCGGTAGTCTGAGAGTTCGATGGAATTTCGACGATCACAGTGTCAGTACCACCCTGAGATGCAGTGATGGTAGTGGTACTGGTTTCAAGTCCGGTCCAAGTTGAGGTCTCGGTAGTTTGAGAGTTAGATGGAACCTCAACAATAACAGTGTCAGTACCACCCTGGGAAGCAGTGATGGTAGTGGTACTGCTTTCAAGTCCGGTCCAAGTAGATGTCTCCGTAGTCTGAGAGTTCGATGGGATTTCGACGATCACAGTGTCAGTACCACCCTGGGAAGCAGTGATGGTAGTAGTACTGGTTTCAAGTCCAGTCCATGTCGAACTTTCGGTAGTTTGAGAATTCGATGGAATTTCGACTATGACAGTATCAGTACCACCCTGGGATGCAGTGATGGTAGTGGTACTGGTTTCAAGTCCGGTCCAAGTAGATGTCTCGGTAGTCTGCGAGTTAGATGGGATTTCGACGATCACAGTGTCAGTACCACCCTGGGAAGCAGTGATGGTAGTAGTACTGGTTTCAAGTCCGGTCCAAGTAGATGTCTCGGTAGTCTGCGAGTTAGATGGAATTTCGACGATCACAGTGTCAGTACCACCCTGGGAAGCAGTGATGGTAGTTGTGCTGGTTTCGAGTCCGGTCCATGTAGAGGTCTCCGTGGTTTCAGAATTAGCACTAGATGGGACTTCAACGATAACGGTATCAGTACCACCTTGAGAAGCAGTCACAGTAGCAGTACTTCTTGTGATTCCAGTCCAAGTAGATGTCTCGGTAGTCTGAGAGTTCGATGGAATTTCGACGATAACAGTGTCAGTACCACCCTGGGATGCAGTTATAGTAGTAGTACTGGTTTCAAGTCCAGTCCATGTCGAACTTTCGGTAGTTTGAGAATTCGATGGAATTTCGACTATGACAGTATCAGTACCACCCTGGGAAGCAGTGATGGTAGTAGTACTGGTTTCAAGTCCAGTCCATGTCGAACTTTCGGTAGTCTGAGAGTTCGATGGAATTTCGACGATAACAGTGTCAGTACCACCCTGGGAAGCAGTGATGGTAGTGGTACTGGTTTCAAGTCCGGTCCAAGTAGATGTCTCGGTAGTCTGCGAGTTAGATGGGATTTCGACGATCACAGTGTCAGTACCACCCTGGGAAGCAGTGATGGTAGTAGTACTGGTTTCAAGTCCAGTCCAAGTTGAGGTCTCGGTAGTTTGAGAATTCGATGGAATTTCGACGATCACAGTGTCAGTACCACCCTGGGAAGCAGTGATGGTAGTAGTACTGGTTTCAAGTCCAGTCCATGTAGAGCTCTCGGTAGTCTGAGAGTTCGATGGAATTTCGACAATAACAGTGTCAGTACCACCCTGGGATGCAGTTATAGTAGTAGTACTGGTTTCAAGTCCAGTCCAAGTTGAGGTCTCGGTAGTTTGAGAGTTAGATGGAACCTCAACAATAACAGTGTCGGTTCCTCCCTGAGATGCACTAACAGTAGTTGTACTGGTTTTGAGTCCGGTCCAAGTGGAGGTGTCAGTAGTTTTAGAGTTAGATGGAATTTCAAGTATAACAGTATCAGTTCCTCCTATAGTTGCAGTCTCTGTGGTTGTACTTGTTTCGCTTTCGCTCCAAGTTGTAGTGGTAGTCGTCTGGGTATTTGAAGGTACTTCCACCACCACTGTATCGGTTCCGCCAACCGTATTACTCACTGTTGATGTTGAAGTTACTGTTCCAGTCCAAATAGTAGTCACTGTTGTTTGAGTGTTTCCATTTGGAGGACTGGGCAATGTTGGGCAAATAGCACACTGGCTTGGTCTTCCTGAAGTAGGTGGTGGATCAGAGTACAATAAACCAAAATTGGTGTTTGCAACCTCGACACCGCTTCCATAATCGGCTTCACCGATGGACATTTTGGTCACGTCATAACCGGTGCCAACAACAACAGTATAGGTGAACCCACCAGATAATATAGTCAAAGTGTCAACTGAATAGGTAAAAGACGTAATACTTCCAGTAAACCCAATAACATTTCCATTACCCCAACCTGCGACAGTAATGATATTTGGAGAGTTATAAAGGGCAATTTTCAAACTCGAACTAGATGTACTAAGGTAAATTGTTTGAGTAGCAGGGAACGTGTAAATATTTGCCGCAATCATGTAAAAATTACTGTCTAATCCTACATCGTAACATCCAGTACCAGTAACATCTGCATATTGATATAAGACATGTTGGTAGAGGCAAACAGTTCCATCATTTACTGCAGTTCCAGCTCCACCATTAGTTTTTCCGAAAAGAGCAATTCCCCCAGTACGAGATACCGATTGATAAAAGGTTATGGTACCTTCGTTCACTAATAAGGTTTGGGGTTGAACTTGATAGGTAGACCCACCAGTATTACCAATTCCTGCCCAGAACATGTCCCCGTAGTTGTAGAGATAACCTGGATTCCAATCATAGGTAGGTGCAGATGTAGCATTCAAGTCATTAAGTACAACTTGCCCATAATTAGTCACTGTGCTAGTAGATAATACAATGTCGGACGTCATACCCGAGTAATGATTACGATCACTGATGATGAGTTCTCCATATACAGTTAAATCTTTATAAAAATTGTGGGTATATCCAGAATCGATAGCTAAGTAAACGCCAGCATCAATGATAACATCCTCTTGATAATTAGTATCACCTGTGCTCACAAGAGTATTTTGAGTAATTTCAAGAGCATTGACATTAGCCAAGGCTAATAGCCCTACTTTTACTAGGGATTTTAATGCCATCCTTAAAGAACATTAACCCTATACATCCTCTGTTTAATTTCGTGAAAAGGTCTTCTTTTTATATTAGGCTATAGGATAATTTTCTAGTTTGACACCATGCACCAACGACCCGGGAACACAAATTTATGTACGAGCACTCCGACATTTGTCTGCATTTTGTGTCCGAGTGGGCCATAACTTTGTTTATGAAGGCGAGGAACGATTGTCAAAATATTTTTTATGCGAGTTTGCACCTTAATGCTTGAACAAAATTGGTTTTCTGGAAATATTTTTTCTATGTCGAAAAGCGAACACCGAGTTTTTAAATAATTGATCCAAATTTTATTTTTTGAAAATCAAATGTAGATTTTAGAAACCCAGCTTAGATGAAGCACAATAAGTAAGTGAGATTTACTCGAAATGAAGATATTAAGACTGATGATTATTTCACCCTCCCACTACATTCTTTATTGGAGTTCGAATATTTCTTTCGAGGTTGTAATTAAAATTATGAAGCATCAAGCCAAGAATGTTAATGCCATCTTCTTAAAGTCATTTTCATTTTCAAAGTCACTTGTGTCAAGGTCAGCCCATTTTCAAATTGGGTAAAAAAATAATCCTCGCAACAATTAGATGCTTTTTTTTTTTATCCATGCAGATTTTTCCTGCAAAGGTCTTCGTCTGCATGCAAGCGGCTCAAAGAGTTTTCTTTTTCTTTCTTTTAGCGGGGATTATGAATTTCTGCATAATTCAAGCTTGCTGAGCTAAGGCAAGATGTTCACTTCGGATCCTACTAGCTTAAAATTTCTCATTTGTGTGAAATATTTTTTTGGAGATTATTTTCTAGAGACCGCTCATTCCTCTAGATTTGTTCCTCAGAATTTCCACAAGCCTGATTTTGGACTCATTTTAATAAGTAAATTGTTTTGAAAATAAAAGTTGTTCGTGGCTTCATGGCGCTAAGGAGAATACAATAAATTGTTCCAGTGTCATCTTACGACCAGTCCTAGTAGTGGCATTCAGGATTTTTATGCATCATATACCTTCCGTGTGTTCTAAGTAGTGCATTTATAGGATATATGTATCCGACAGAAGCAAAAATGAGCCTTATTTCGAAGAATGGCTCATTACCACATTTCTTAATAGAAGAAAATATGCAAGATGTATCCGAGAGAAAAGAAACATCGTATGTGCTTTTCAGTAATAATATGCGCGTCATATATTAGAATAAAATTGAAAGTAACTGATCTTAGTATTTTGGAATAAATCAAAGAGGATATTACGAGAAAGAAGAATTGAATTTGACTTCGCGATTCAAACTTCCTGGAATAAATATTTGAGGGTAGAAGGTACTCCACACTTGCCTAACATCTTATATTGCAAACATTTATTTGGTACACCTGGGTGGAAGAGAAAAAAACTGAATTAATTCCATGTCTTCAAACGTGCGGCTTTCTTCGACTGCTCCAAAGAAAAAAAAAAAAAAAAAAAAAAAAAAAAGAAAAAAAAAAGATGGTAAGTGCTTGAGTTTTGGCAGCCGCATTTACGCACTATCACATATTGGCTTTTCCGAATTATCGCAACCAATGGGTGAGTCGATAATCATCAAGCATTAATAAACAAAGAAGAGCAAACAGGGCTTAGGTTCTTTCAGCTGTTCAGTAGCCTGATTCTACATGTATTTACAGTCAATTATCTACATACTCTATTATCACGTAGTAGGAAGTAAATTCAATCACTATCATCTTTTGTTCTCAAATCAATACCACACATAATGCGTGGTTAATTTGCTAAATTCAAATCCCATGCTTGGAAACGGTAGTCAATATTTACTATATAGTATTTAAACTGAGTAACGTCTCGAAATATCTTTTCGAGATGCATATGAACTACCGACATGCATAAAAAAATATTGCCAATCCCGTGCTGCACGACGCTTGAAAGGGGAGAGGAAAAAATCCCGCTTTTGGCAAGCTTAATGGAAGCAAGTATTGAGCTTTCTTAGATCACTTCTTTCATCATAAAATTAGAATAAAGTTACATATAAATCAAATGTTTTGAGTAAAAAAAAGATTCACTTGCGATCAGGGTATGAATTCAGGGTTTATAAGCTGTATTGTTTTTGAATGCCCCTTTACAGTTAGCGCCAACTTAAATAAATTCATGAAGCAATGTTCCACGCTACAAGTTATTTTTCTTCGGAAGTTAGTAGATTTACGTGGAACTGAAATTGATTCAAGAGGTGACAGAAAGATTATACTATAAGAACAATAATATGGTTTTGAAGCCTAAAAAGAAGTACTCAAAATTCTAAACCACAATCAACAAGTGGTGAAATTTTTGCATCTAGATTTTTGATGAGAGAGTGATGTGACTCTTACAAGAATAATTTAAAAATGTTTTGATAATAAACATGAGTAATAAAGAATTAAAGAGCAATAGTGTTGTCTGACTTACCCTTTTTAATCTAAATCGCGTATGACGATCACGTAAGACGATGAATATTACGGATGCCTAGTTTCTTTGTTCTGGCTGGAGAGATCATCATGAAATTTACAGAAGTTGCTCGTAAAGTTTAATACTATCAATAGATGCTCTATTTTCATAGAAGAGTTCTGGCGAATCAAAATGTGACATGCAGATATTTTTTATTTGCGTTGTATTGTTCCAGCTGCAAAAAAAAATCACACTATCGGCCACCTTATGCTGCATACCTATAGGGTCCTACATGTGGTTTCAATAGAAGGATGTTCTTTCACATTGTGGCACTTCTAGCAACATGGCAATTCTGCCACAGATTGCAGAAAACATTACTTTCAAAAAAATGAAATGTTAGTCAGGTCTAATTCAATTCTGAAAAAGTGGATGCTTCACAGTCAACTTAAATTTATTATCTATAAAAGTTGTCATATTAGCAATAACCACTGAAACTTCTGAATCGATTGTTATTTTCAGCTTAAAATGTAGCGAATCTCATAAAAATTTGCTTCACTATGAATTGCGAAGTCAACGGGACCTTGAGTAGTCGAAATACAAGAATCTCTGGAAAGCTATATCTGTAAATCACAGTACTTTCCCACTTAGTTTCTTGTTCGCATGTCATCCTCTTTTCTTGAATTGGGAGAAAAGCAAACGAAAGGCCCAGCTATATATATACGTTTTTTGAAAATCCCAACTACCATGTACTTTCATCCGAGACTCATAGTCTCAAAAAGATATACGAGAGCTAACATGGAATTTCATCACTCAGATTACCTGCTCAATTTTCAGTTTTCTTACTGCGCATATTGCAACAACCTTATTTCTTAGCAGCATCAAAGTGTTCCTTGAACTTATCAGCGTTTTCCTTGTTGCCAAATCTAATAGCTAAAGTGGCAGCTTTAGGTTCTGCCTCAGGAACATCTACAGTTACAGTGTAGACCCAAGATCTGCCAGAGCCGATATTTGGCTTTAATTCGTAATCTTGCGAAATATGGTTGGCACAAACCTTCAATGTCTTGTCTCTTCCCGTTAAAAGACGAACCTTGTTGGATTTCTTATGCTTTAAAAACTTGAATTCACCAGTTCCTCTTCCCTTTCAAAGGGTGTTTGGTTTGATTTAAATTGGAAGCACAATTGGTAGAGTAGGATCATTTACACCCTGGCCTTCACTAAATGAAAAGAAAAAATGTTCTCTTAGCTATTTAATTTTTTTTCGTAATTTTGCATGAAATACATATTTTTACAAAGCATTCAATATTTACCTTGACTTTCAGTCTACGACGGAGAATTAAATGAGGGTTCGCACATTTGCAGCATTTTAACACCTAATCTATTGTTCACTGGTTTGGTTCTCGGATAGTTCGGTCGCTCCATGGTCATAAAAGGTGCCTAAAACTAAACTCAGTTGCGTAGGTAATACAGGTATAAGAGCTTCACAGAAGAACTTGCCGATTTGCAATCAGATCCGAGGTTTTGAAGCAGCTAATAGCCAACTTGAAAACATTCCCGGCGAGCTGGTCTAGTTGTAATTAATCTCGATGCCATCAAATTGATTTGACTCAACTGATTCAAGACTTGGAAGGAATCCAGTCGGTGAAATAGAATTTTAATGGAATGCTGATAATAAAAAAACTTGACACCTCAACTTCACAATGACGCTAGATAAATAGCAAGTGACCAATGAGGTTGTTTCATTTCTTTTTAGACTGCTATTGTGACTTACCAATATTTATTATAGCTACTGGAATTGAAATGGGTATGTGGTCTTTCGCGTATCGTATTAACATATTTGGAATCGAATTAGTATTTTGAAAACTTCTTCGTTTAAATCCACTTGAGATATGATATGCTTTCACAGGTAAAGAAACTGGCGTCAAATACCCCGAAATTTCATGCACAGATCAGTAAGAGGAACATAGATGCTGATCCCATTTAAGTTGGAAGTGAGGTTTTCAGAAGTTTCATATGTCTCAATCGGACACCGTGTTCCTAAGCTAATTGACACACCCAAAAGCATCGAAAACCGTCCTGAGAAAATATTTTAACACTTTGAACCGTTTAAGCCATAAAAAAAAATAAGATTGGCATTATGGCAGATCTGGTAGAGGCATAAATTAAGTAATGACTATATAGTAGTTTGCAGCCAAAACATACGAACTGCATGCACCAGTAGTTTTGCCCAATGTGCAGCAGTCAACTCAATAGATATAGATCATTTGCATTATAGCGATAGATATTGTTAAATCCAGTTTCATCTTAAATATCAAGATTTGCGAAAGCCGACTGCTTGGTAGAAAGCTTCGATGTGATGCAAAACTTCTAAATGCCCAGAAACATTTGCGCATATTACCTTCTGTTGCTTCACATCCAACCAATCAGATAAGGAAAAGGAAATTGTCCCCTTGGTGTACGAGTACTACTTCCTCTCAAAAACTAATCTAATGCAGGTATTCTATTTTCGAGACAATACCAATGGTGTTATTCAAGTATTCTTCATGCACCATGCCCAACTTTATCCTTATCTAAGAAGCTTAGTGGTACAGATATTTTGAAATCTCTGTAAAAATATTCTGGAAATACATTTACGGACACTACTCGAAAACATATCCTTGGCCGAAAATACTAAGGAAGCATAAAATTGGCATTCACTCTGAAGAGAGCATAAATAGAATTGCATTACGTTTGCAGGTAAAATGCGCAAAAAAAAAGAACAAGCAATGTTGTTTGTGTTGTCAATTGAAGTGACTCATGAGCAAGACTTTGAAAGATTCTACAGGAATAAAGCTGAGTAGAAAGTATATAACGCTTAAGAATTCGCAGATTTGCATGACTACTATTGATGGCCTCATTTTGGGGAGGATATGCAATACTGGAAAGTAGGTGGAAAGATTTATTGCCCAGGGCGACATAGAAGACTGCAGCTGCAATGTTCCAACCCGTAACGAACAACTCTCTGTATTTCCACTCGTTACAACAATTGAGCTGCTTGCATCTTATTCCAAGAGTCACAATTATTGATAATTTTCTAAGTGAATTCACTTTCTTCAAACTCTCATATGAAACTTATGCATATTCAAGTATGTTACTGCGGTACGAACATGAGTGGGCAAATGATTCTTGTACTATAATTGAAATATCGATGCCGTATTCTTGAACAATACCAGTTGTTTTTTAAAAGAAAAGCAACTCCCACTTTCTGGTGGGTTTTACTCTCTTGGTCCCCACTTTTGCACCCAAAATATATAAATTAGATAGAACGGAAAATGACCGCAGCCAGCTGTTGCTGCTGTCCCAGTTTCCGACAAACCAACGGAGAATGGCCTCCACTGGCTATTGCA
Source organism: Dujonia oleophila (assembly GCA_030563865.1). Lineage (NCBI taxonomy): Eukaryota > Fungi > Ascomycota > Pichiomycetes > Serinales > Debaryomycetaceae > Dujonia > Dujonia oleophila. The sequence continues at coordinate 25,459 of JAJMKG010000063.1, read as the reverse complement.
AAGCTTCCAAGTTCCAAGCTAGCCCATGAGGCGAAGCAACTCTGGTTCCGTAGTTTAGCTCAAAAAAAAAAAGCTCCCAAAAACTTTCAGGTTGAAATTCTATCACATAGAATTGATTTATTTAGCTGATATCCAAGCACTCCAAGTACAGCGAATCTTCCTAGATACATCAAGGATCAGGAACTAAAATTACCAGTATAATTCATAAGAAAGCAGAGCTTTTAAGCCTATAGATGTTGGCCCCTTCTCGGTGCATCAAAGGACTTTACTATTCACATTAAAGTTTGAAATCAAATATTGATTTACACTGAGCAGACTTCAATAATAAGCAAAAGGGCCACCGTCTCTTTTGGCTGAAAAAGAACTGTATTTTTATTTAAAGATCCACATTTGATCCACCAAAAGCAATTAGAGTTAGGAAAGTACAGAGTCAAAGCTCCCTTAAGTTTCAATACTATTTAATGCAGCGGGCTACTTACTTGAATGGAATTGCTGCCCAGTAAGGTTATCACCGAGCAAAAAACGGGTTCTCGTCGCATACAACCATTCGATTTGCGGTAATACTCTGTTGTATATCGATTTTTTTGGAGTCAACCTGCTGGATTCACCCACCTACAGACTGGTACTATTCCCATAACAAGCTGTCTGGTTCTCTCGATATTATGGCAAAGAGAAATTATCCCTGGATGACGTGGGAGTCCGCGAATTAGGCATCAACTATTTAGGAAATACGAAGCCTTGCATAAGCGAGAGACTAAATACTAAGGAGAAAAAAGGCGTTCTGCTATATACAGCAGATTGACGTTCGAGCCAGCCTCAGATATAGGTATCAAAGATCTAGGAAAAATTTAAAGGAAGCTGAGGAAAAACTAGTATTAGTGACATACTTGGTTGATCTGATTTTTAGGGATTGATACGACCTCTTGCGGCATCTACTTAAAGTCAAGAATAAACAAAATGCTATTGAGAAGATATCAGCCGAAGGTCAAGCCTCGTATAACATTCACACCAGCTCATGAGTACATGTCCTTAGAGGGAACTGCAATACGGGAAACATCCTCGGAGGCCGGAGACAGCTTTCTAAGTCAACATGAGCAACTTTAAGGTTTTCTAAAGCTCCCTATTCTTAATATAACTCGGAGACTCCAAGAGCTTTAAATGCCAGTTCTCATTACCAGGGACATTCGTTTTCGATTCACTTAATCTAGAAGTATACAGTGACTAGTCAAACTGAACACACAACTGAGAAATAATATTTTATGTGGTTCTTTCAACAAGCTCTTTGATTAAATATTGGCGGTGAAAAGCCCACTTCGGAGCCCAGCAGCCATATTGCCCCAACTCCAGATATAAAGAAAACAGGTGTGACTTTTTAGTCTCAGAGAAGGATAAATCTGCTTGAACCTGAACTAGGTTTCTGATACTCCTTCACGGTAGATTGGGTTAAGGAATGCTATGTCAGAAACCTCTGCAGCAAAGAAATTTACAGAAATATCGTAGAAATCGGAGAGTATACAGTTTAATAGAAATTTGAAGATTTTTTTGATGCAAATAAAAGAGGTACAGACGACATTCCATCGTCTCAGTGTTTACACTTCCATTGTCAAGTCATCATCTTACAGCGGAAAATTTTTAGAAACGTCTAGACTTTTCATATTATTTTCGATGTCTTGCGTTTTGCAAAGTAGCAGAATTCATACTGAAACTCGCTCATGCACATTCCTCATTGCGCTCACTGACAAATTTACGCTAATCGCGATTGTCCAGTTCGTTTTCTTCGGAGTACACTTCATTTTATCTCGGAGAGATCTTTTCGTTGGTAGACCCACAATTTCAAATCGGAATGTGCTGCATGTACAACTTCAAACGCGTTTCCTCATGCATATATTCTTTTTGTATGTTTACTTTTCGTGGCGATTTTGTCTCCTTTGGAAGAAAATTCGATCTGATGAGCAAAAAGATCGCGCACACTATTTTCTGGTGGGTCCCACACCACACACGATGGGGAACAATATTTTTTTTTTTTTTTTTTTTTTTTTTTTTCACTACATTACTCGTAATCAAAAATGTGAGCCGGGATATGAAAACGGAAAATGAAAAATGGTCAATCAATTT
>JAJMKG010000063.1:0-23244 GCA_030563865.1 Dujonia oleophila | reverse complement strand
CCAATTTTTTTTATTATTGTAACCTGAATAAACAATCTCAACAGTATTCGTAGAAGATCTAGCAGCATTCGTTGCGTACATTGTATTCCGTTAGAATTTGTTATTTCACATTGTCCTTGCTAATTGAATAGTCTATTCATTCCAGAGAAATCTTTCCCGTTCGAAACCTAATTTTTGGGTTTTATTGTTAATATTTTCAAACTAATTAACAATGGCCGATGAACCGTTAAAGGAACTAATGCGGCTCGTTCTAAAAATCTGATTCGCCAGCACTGAGCAGGAAAATTTTACCCTTTTGTCATTTGATGTAAGTCCCCCTTTAGATTTGTTCTATTATTTCCTAAATTCGTGTCATAATTTACTCCTAATGGGAAACACCAGCAATACTTTACACTTGATGCTTTTGGGAAGTAAACGCTGACTCTCGCTAGCTCCAATTTTTTTTGTATTTCGCACCAATAGCCTCTACTATTCTATTTTACAAACTGTTATTGTTTCCTTGAGGGGTAGTCTTATCAGACCAGCTTGCTACTTGCATCAAAGAACGGCATCGCTCCTTCCTGTAGCTTGCCGCATGTCTTGCATCACATTCACTTTTTCCTTCCAAAGGCGCGCTTACTGCTTCTCAATTAGTACACCTCTCCTTATGTAACACGCTTATAAGGTAATGCCCCTAATTCGATTTGGACGCTGCAGCAAAAATAATCAATTTTAACCTTTGAACTTGGATGATCTGCCATAATATCGCTCCTCCGCCTAGAAAAATATTTTGCACAAAAAAAAAAAACACGGTTTCTGACTAGAGATAGAGCTTAACCCAGCGAGTGCAAAGAAGACAAAATGGGAAATCGTCAAATATAAATTGTACTATACTGGGCTCACACAGACACTCTTGGATAGTCTTTACCAGACTTGAACGTTTCAATACTTGTATTAATCTTGGCCCCCTCTTGATATGAAACTGCCAAAAAGTTTATCCGTGAGATCTTTTGTTTGGGCCGTTTTCTCGAAAATTAAACTTTTTTACTCAAATAATTGCTGGTGTCCACCAAATTGAGAATCATGCAGCTATTATGCATGCACCTTTTGCATGATGATTATGTTGCAGATACCACATTTAAAAGTTGATGCAAACAAATTCATTTCTCATCGTAGTGCGATTATTAAGTCAACGGGTACCCCTTGTATATATAGGGAAGGCTTATTCACCTGTTGTCAAGAAAAGCTTCGATATACTGTCTTCATACAAACTGACTAAAAAATAATGAAGCTTTCTGTTGTATCATTACTTGCAGCCGCAAACGCTGTATCAGCTGCTACATACTACGGTAACTCTTCTACCGTAAGCTCAGCATCCTCCACTGTGAGCTCTGCTTCTAGTATTTCATCGAGTGTTTCCTCTGATGGGTGCAAGTACACTGGTGGTACAAGCTCGGGTTTCCTCGCCAACATTTACAAGTTTGTCACTGGAACTACCATTGACAGCGCATACTTCGAAGGTGGTTACACCGATGGTGGATTAGAATCCACCGTATCCGGTGTTGTTTCTCTTGAAGGTATTATTCCAAACAATGGTTACAACTCTTCCGGTTCCACTTTAGAATTAAGTGGTTTTGTTAGTCCAGAAAATGATGGTAAGCACACCATTAAGATCTCTAACGCTCCACATGGTGCTGCTATCTACTTCGGTGCTGAAGATGAATCCTCTGGTTGTCCTTCTTTAAAGAAGAGAGCTACTGGTACTCCAGTCATCATTGGCTCCACTGGTGAAGTTTCTGCTGAACTTACTTCCGGATTACTTTACCCAGTCACCATCGTATACGCTGACGTTACCTCAGCCACAACTTTGATCCTCACCATTACCCTTCCTGACGGAAGCACTGTTACCATTGCTGAAATCATTGTTACCCCAACTGATGCTTCCACCTCTAGCACTACCACCGGTACTTCTACCACCGGCACTTCCTCTACTGGTACTTCTACCGGTACCGGTACTACTACTGGTACTGGTGCTTCTTCTACTGCTACCGGTGCTTCCACTGGAACTGGTGCTACTACTGGTACTGATGCCACTACTGGTACTGGTGCTACTACTGGTACTACTACTGGTGCTGCTTCTGGTACTACTTCCACTGCCACTGAAATTGGTACCACCGTCGTTACCATTACCTCATGTTCAGACCACCACTGTTCTGCTGTTCCAGTTACTACTGGATACATCACAGTTACTAACGAATACACCTCATACGTTACCTACTGTCCAATTACCGCAGAAGAAGCCACTGAAACTACCAAGGCCACTACTGGTACTAAGGAATCTGAAAAGACCACCGACGCTGAAGGATCTGACTCCACTGCCACCGTCACTACCCACCAAACCACTGTCATCACTATTACCTCATGTTCTGACAACAAGTGTACTGAGGTTCCAGTCACCACCGGTTTAACCACCGTCACTGACACCGAATTGAACACCGTCTACACCACTTACTGCCCAGTTACTGCTGAAGAAGCCACTGAAACCACTGGTGCTACTAAGGCCACTGAGGCTACCACTCCAGTTACCCCAGCTACTGAGGCTACTACTGGTGCCACTGAAGCTACCACAGCAGCAACTCCAGCTACTGAAGCCACTGAAGCTACCACTCCAGTTACCCCAGCTACTGAAGCTACTGAAGCTACCACCCCAGCTACTGAAGCCACTACCCCAGCTACTGAAGCTCCTGAAGCTACCACTGCTACCGAAGCTAGTGAAGCTACTACTGGAACTGAAGAAGGCTCCGAAACCACCTTCCCTACCGTCGCCCCAGTTCCAACCACCGCAAGTGCTTCTACTGAAGCTCCTGCTGAAAGCACTAGTGAAGCTGTTTCCAGTGAATACATCGTTTCCACCTACGCAGGTGCTGGTTCAAAGAACGTTATTGGCGGAACCGCTGCTCTCATTTTGCTTTCCTTCTTCTACTAAGTTGAAACATAAACTTAATTAATCCACTTCGATATTTCCATTTCCCATTCAACTCGAGCATTAGTCTGTAAATGCTAAACAGGACGAGTACACCTTCCTATTTTATTCCTTTCAACCATGTCTGAAGATTAGTTTTGATACTACCATTACGCATTTTACAGGGTTATCCTGATCAAAGAAAAGTTTTTAGTTTCTCATAGCCTGATTGCTACCTTACCGCCCAAGTTTTTTTTCATAGAGATATGATTTCGGATCATTAATAGAGTATCATTAATTTGTATTATACCATCAAAAATTAAAATGTAGAGAATAGTAGCGTTTCTTTAGCGGAAACATAGGGACCAACTCCAATTTTTTGGAAAGTGCATGCTCGATAAAGATAGGCTTCTCCAAATTTCCAGCTATTTGCTCAGAGATTGCTAAAAGTGCTTGTAAACTCATCATGAATAGTAGCTCATCGCGTTCTCTAGAGTATCCATATTATCTACACAAGATGAACTAGAAATTGCTAGAAAAGGCAACTTGTCCGAGCGGTTAAGGAGAAAGACTTGAAATCTTTTGGGCTTTGCCCGCGCAGGTTCGAGTCCTGCAGTTGTCGCCATTTTTTTTTCTGTCACCTCATCGGTGAGTTAGTGGTAATTGCTGAGTGTATATATTTTTTAGAGCAAGCCCCCACACTTAACAAGTATTGGTGAAATCAGAGGGTGAGAAAACAAAGCTTTCCTGTGACACTGCGTCATTTTCCATTCTTGTGCCGAAAGGATTGGGGGTAAAATCCTTGGCAAATGCTGCTTATTGGTCGCATTGTACTAATATTTACTGACTGCTCGGAACGAGCCTGGGTGTGCCGTAATTCCAACCAAGAAAGCTTGACGAATTTCACCTCCACCGTTAAGCTTAGTCCAATGATTGGTTATGATGGCCAAATGGCGTGCATCTGATACTTTATAGGTAGCTATTAAGTTTTTGTGGCTGCATGCGGCCCGGTTCAGCGTAAACACTGCGCGGAAAAATTTTCCGGTATATGGTAGAGGCTTTGAATTGTTTGCAACACTTTGACGTTTTTCAAATGCATGAAAAGCTTTGTATAAATAATTGTAATTGCCAGTCAATTCCAAGGTTTGGTGTAACAAAAATGTAATGCACCAAAATTCATGGCACCATTCAGTTTTGATTGTAAGGTTTGCTAGGAGACCCAATTATCTACACTTAAATGGAAAGATTGAGGCGGCGCTTTCATTTTTTACCCATCAATCTCCTTGCAGGCACAAGTTCTTGGCGAAATATTCAATATTGACCGTTACAATTAATTTAAACAACCATTCTTCTGTACTTTGCTATTAATTTTTGCTAGCGAAGACGATCAACAAGTTGTCTCCAAAGCGTACCTAGGAACGAAAATTCCCCTTTGAAAGAGCTGATGTCTGGGGATGTGATGCTCAGGTAACTATTCAATAACTCTCCTCTCTGCATCTGCTTCATGCCTTGTTTCTAACATGAGCCCTACTTACGAAACGCCAAGATTTGACTCTCGGAATTTATATTAATTTAGCTTTTATCAATTTGATCTACAGCGTTTTCTATTCGGTCGTTGCCCTTTTTGGAAAGGAATGTGCGCGCAAAAAGTAGAGATGCTGCATAAAATTATTATCAGATCGATCAGTGGCAGCATTCATATGTATGTCCTATCAAAAAAAAATTGGTCTGTTCATAGTGAAAAATTTTCTCATACGTTACCGATAAGTATCAATGAAGATGATTAATTGATATGCGGACATATAAATAAGGGTAGAATGACCATTTTATCTGCTCCTTTTTCTTTTTCTTTCGAAACCTTCTGTTTGTTCTCTTTCGGTTATTTTCATTCAAACTTTTTCTAAATTATCTTGCTAAATTCGCAACCTTTTATATATTAATCGTGCATCCAAAATGAGACCCTACATTTTCGTATTTCTCTGCTTGGTTGGCCTAGCAAAAGCTTTTGAAGATGCCGAATTGGTTCAGCATGAAGACTTCATTGCATTCAAAGCTTGTAAAGGCTACATTGAAAAGTATGCTACCCTTTTTGGAGAGAAGGATAAGAAGAAGTACTGTAATGTTAAAAACCAACCTGCATTGGGGACTATGGGTCTTTGTATCGAACAGGGATTTAACGATACCCATTTGTATAATAAGGTAATGAAATATTTTATTTATAGCTGTGAAAAGTATGACTTAACTCAGGAGGAGATTGATGCTGCCGTCATTAATGCCACCGACTTCTTAGTCGACATAAAGAAAGTTGAGAACAAAACAGAGTTGTTCAGTGCTCCACTTTTGATGAGTCCCAAAAAGATTAAGAATGCCTATCAATCTAACTATACTAGGTTCATTAACATGAACTATGCTACATGGTTCAGTACTGCCTTGCTTTGTTACTGGTTCTTTTTTATCTTCGCTGCTGGATTGTGCAACTTGGCTTATTTCATTTGTCCTGGTGTTATTAACAAGTATTTCAACGGAAGAATATCTAAGACCTTTAAAAGGTTCATCTCTCTCCCTGCATTGGGAAGGAAAACTCATGCTAGTCCAGCTACATTCTTCAAGCATGCTGTTTGGTTAGTTCCTACAAGATTCGAGTCTATCATGGTGGGAGGCTGGTACGTATTAGCGATTGCATTTTCAATTGCACATATTGATCACACTGGTCCTAACTTTATTTGGAAATCAATGCAAGCTGAAATGGGTAGAAAGGTTGCTGACAGAACTGGTGTCATTTCAACTTTCCTTATTCCTCCTACGATTTTATTTGCTGGGAGAAATAATTTACTTCAGTGGGTTTCTGGGTGGCAGTACTCGAGAATGGTAATTTTACACAAGTGGTCAGCAAGAGCTATGTTCTTGTTCGGTGTTGCCCACACTGTTTCGATGTCATATTCAGGTGTAGCCCTTGGAAAGTTTGTAAGTCGTAACAATAAGCCATATGTAAGGTGGGGGTATGTTGCAATTGTCGCAGGGTTGATTATGATGTTCCAGTCGTTTGCAATGCTCAGAAGAAAGTATTACGAGGTCTTTCTTGCTGTTCATATTGTTATGGCCGTAGTATTTGTTATGGGAGCATGGATTCACACTGAAAGAGATGGATACGAAAAGTTTTTCTATGCTTCGGCTGCAGCATGGGGTCTTGACAGAGCACTTAGATTTGGAAGGTTGTTTGCATTTGGAGTTAAAACGGCTACAGTTCAGTTAGTGGCCAATGAAACCATAAAAGTAACTGTAGCAAGACCCAAATATTGGAAACCTTTCCCCAGTTCTCATGCTTTCGTTCACTTTCTTAAGCCTACTTGTTTCTGGCAATCACATCCTTTCACAATTGTTGATTCAATCACAGAGTCAAACACAATTACATTCTACATGAAGATCAAGGGAGGAATGTCACATACTTTATACAGAAGCTTGGCTCAACTGCCTGACCAAACCTCCAATATTAAAATTTCGGTTGAAGGTCCTTACGGAATTAGGTTACCATTTGATAGATTCAAGAATGCAATCCTCGTCGGAGGGGGTAACGGTATTCCAGGATTATACTCCGAAGCCATGCACTTGAGTAAAAATGGTAAGTCAAATGTTAAATTATACTGGATCATCCGCCACTGGAAATCTATCGAGTGGTTTCATGCTGAGTTGAAAAACCTTGAAAATACAAAGGTACAAACAGTCATATACGTTACTAGAGCAGAGTTGGATTCTCCATCTTCTTCATCACTTGATTACTCTGAAGAGGAAGAAGCTAAGAAAGACTCTGAGAAAGAACTTACGGTGGAAAAGCAAACCTCGGAATTTGATTATTCTAACTTCTCCTCTAACCAGTTGAAGCAAGAGCTAAATTTTATAGAATTCCGTGAGGGAAGACCTAACCTTGAGGAACTTGTTTTCCAAGACCTAAAAGAGTCCGAAGGTTCCACAGGTATCGCTGCATGCGCTCATGGATCAATGCTTGATGACTTAAGAAATGCTATTATCGATAACTTAGACACATCGAAAGACAGAGTTGAATACTTTGAAGAGCTTCAACAGTGGTAAATAGGAAACTAGTGAAATTAAGAGTCAAATATTTATTAAACGTAACTAGAATTATCATAGGTATATAATTCGAGAAATGCAATTTATACAATCAGATAATCATGAATCCTTTGAAAGCCTTCAACATTAGCGAGACAGTAAATAAAGTTGCGCCAATATAACAAGTATCGATCCAGTTGTAGAAGATTTTTAAGCCTTTACTTTGGTATGATTATGGGAAACTGATGCCGCTTCAATCTTTTGGTCCACCGATTCTATGTCTTTATCGTCAAAAATGAGCCAATCCTCGAATCCATCGTTAAAGGTTTGCTGTAGTTTCTTCTCAACATAAAATAAGTTTCTTTCTTTCTTTACAATTGCCCTGAAATCAGCAAATTCTTTATCTGAAAGTAGACACTTATTCAATTCATCAGTGATCCTCTTTTGGTCAATTTTCAATCCAATAAATACCAATTCGTTTCTTCTATCACCGAATTCCCCTTCCATGTCCCTCTCTATTAATTTTTTGGCTTCAGGTGGAAAGAAATCTAATCCAGAAACAGAGAACCAAGGAATACCACCCTTCATCGTCAACATTGGACCAGCAGATGACCACTCACCTCTAACAATGTGTCTTGAAGCCAACCAAAAGAAACCTTTAGAACGAAGTAAGGATGAAAAGACAGAGTTACTCTTATTGGTAACTATTTGCTTTTCAGATGTTTCACTTAAAGAATTGACTTCAGATTCAGAATCTGAGAACAGTACCTCATTACCAATGTGACTTCCACTATCGGTGTCACTATCAGTATCACCATCACTTTCACTTCCACTTTCATCTTCAGCACTTCCTTCTTCGTCAACGTTGGCATCATCAGGAAGTTGGGATTCAATAATTATAAACTTGTCATTGAGCAATTTATATAGCCTCTCGGGGTGGAATGGTCTTCTAGCCTTGTAGACGAAGTTGTTTATTCCGTATTCTTCAGTTTCAGGTTTTGGAGTAATTTTGGGTTTTGCTCCTTCCTCTCCAAACCCTTCACGACGAGTCATCTCATTAATACTTTGTAACCAACCCGCAGAAGTAGTAGCCTTTTCAAAATCGAAGAGTTTCGTGTTAACAATTTCAGAGATATCTATATCACAGTAGTCACTTTTTAATATCTTCGCTACCGGATTCAAAGAGTGAACCATAGACTCAATTTTCTTTTGGGTCTTCTTTGATACAGTGGAATATTTGTTGATAATGATAACATCAGCAAATTCTATCTGGTCGACCATTAAATCAGTAATAGTACGCTCTTGTTCGTTCTGTCCCGAATCACCGAATCTATCTATAAGAAAATCAGTGGTTTCAAAGTTTGATATAAAGTTATGAGAATCAATAACTGTAACGCAGGTATCCAATTTAGCTAACTTGTTCAAACCGCCCATATTTACAATCTCTTTCAAACTTTTTTCTTCATCCTTTGACAACCCCAGCTCTGGTCCAGCGCTGGATTCTAAAAGCATCTCAGTAAACTCTGTACTGAATGTTTCTGCTACCTGTATTGGCTCACTGATTCCTGTAGATTCTATAAGAATATATTGGAAGTCTCCAGACTTTGCTAATTTGACGAGTTCGTCCAACAAGTCACCTCTAAGTGTGCAACAAATACAACCATTTTGAAGTTGAATTAACTTTTCCTCCTTTTTGGTAACTTTGTGGTCCTGGATGAGAGCGGCATCGATGTTCAAAGAGGACATATCATTAATAATCACAGCAACTTTTAAGCCATGCGAACTAGTCAATACCTTTTCCAAGAGGGTGGTCTTCCCTGAGCCTAAGAATCCCGATAACAATGTGATAGGAATTGGTCCATTATTCTTCTCAAAATCTGTCATAGTTAACGGAGTGAATGCCAGTAAACTTGAAAGAAAGTTCATGTTGGCATATTACTGTCCATTATGCCATTTAAATACTGTTTTTTTCCCAGACTTTATCACCCTTGAAGTTATACTAACTCCCTAACATTAAGCATTCTCATATAGCTTCTGAATATTTTGCAGCCATCGTAAGCAGCACTGCTGCATAAATTACTAAATGCTTACTTGTGATTGGGGGAGCACAACTGGACCTTAGTGGTTATCACAACTACCGAGGTGCTTTTGACGAGAAATACCCCGGTACGCAACATTTCACATGAAGTTCATTCTTCCTACTTTTGGTTCCTTAAAATTTAGTGTCTCAGGTGCAACACTAAGTGGCAGTTTGGTCTAACTGTAAGGACCGCTCTTACTGCGCTGTTCATACAGGCTTGGCGAAACGGTTGCACGTCAAGACGGACTTTCGAACCGCATATATGCGACCTGCAAAAGTGACACACCCCACGCAACGGAGTTAGGGACAACTCAAAAAAGCAGAGATGCCTAGGTCAAGAGAAAAGAGCTAACAGCATAAGTAGACTGGAAACTGCTCCTTTTTGACAAATTTCATTTCGATGGAATCTAAAATTCATAGTGCAGTTGTAAGGAAGTTCAAGGAAGTTCAAGTACTTTCTACTTGATTACAAGGAATATAGGATGGCTGTGCACCCGACTTTGGAGGTGGCATGATATGCAAAGTGAGTAACTACCAAGCTAATATAATATATCGTGCTATCACGAGACATGTCAAACAAGCTGTTGCCTGTGTTTTACTAAAAAAAAAAAAGTTGAATCTCTGAATCTCGGCTATGTAATGCCGCTAATTAGAGAAGGCTGGAAATGAACTTTTCTGAGAAGTTGGAGTTTAGAACATTGCAGTAATCACCAATGTAGCGAAACTGGACTATTTTCATTCTTTTGGCCATTCTTTTTCTTACGATTGTTTGTCTTCTTCTCAACGTAGTGGATTTTTAGAGAAATTACTTCATCACCAACATTTGCTGTGTAGACTTGATACTCTGAAAAAATGTAGCGGAGGCATTCTCGCTCCATTTTCGTTCCCATTAGAGTAGTTGGAACCTCAGCTAAGCGCTAAGAATTATTGACGCCACAGTTCAAATTAACTTTGCTAGATGGCCAATGGCTTGCACTTTGACAAGATGCGATTTCCGTAATGCCTTGATCAACAGTTCGATGCAGCTATCTCCGAACTTTTCCGTCTGCATGCCACATATTCTCCTGCCGCACATTGACAAATGTTAAATCTATCGGAAATCCAAATTAGCAACCTTACATTATTCACTTGCAAACCTTAATCTAGCCGCGTGTGTTAAGCCATATATATGACAACAATCAATGGATCGCGCACCACACCCTGAACCTTTTTCAAATAATTAGTTCCACGTCCAAACTTGCAAATCTCTTTCTCCGATTCACCCGCGTATGACTCTTTCTCGTTAAATTAAACATAGTCAAATACCATCGTTGCCTCCCAAATGCTCTTAAATCCTTGAGCAAGTTAAAAATAAAGTTGAAAAAATTTTTCAGTGATAAATAATACAAAACTTTAAATGCCACAGTAAATTTGCAGCATCTTATATAAGGACACCTAGAACAGCTTGCAATGAAATAGATTATTCCCATCGAAAGTACAGCAAGATGTCAGAGAAGTTCCAAGATACCAACTCTCAAGTCTCTGAGGCTTTAGCTTCTTCTACCAGCTCAGACCATGCGGTTCAGACCAAGTACGCTGACCTTGCGGTTGCATTTATGCATACTCATGATGCCCAGACGGTAGAAATAACTCCCGAGCAAGATAAGAAGCTTAGTAGGAAGTTGTTGTGGAGAGTTTTGGGACTCACGTTTCTCATTAATATGATCATGTACATGGATAAAGCCTCGTTATCATACACTTCTATCACTGGTTTTTGGGAAGCTACAGGCTTGGATCAAAATAAGTACAACAATGTAAACACCGTCTTTTATGTCGGGTTTGCAGTCGGTCAACTTCCGGGAACCTACTTGATTCAAAAGTTGCCTATTAGTAAATTGATCTTTGCAATCACCTTCTTATGGTCGATGGTTATCTTCTTGCACTGTGCGGCTTATAATTATGCAGGTGTCATAGTGTTGCGTTTCTTTCTCGGCTTCTTGGAGTCGGTTGCAATTCCTATTATGATGACGACAAATGGTATGTTTTTAAGTCAACATATTAGAGAATTGACCCAGCCTATCTTTTATGCATCGTGCATGGCCTCGCCCATTCCAATTGGGTTCATCAATTATGGTGTTTTACATGCTAACTCAAGTATTGGTGACTGGAGGGTATTGAACATCATTATTGGAGGTATAACCTTTTTCTTGGCTATATTCGTGTACTTTGTTTACCCCAACAACCCACTTGATGCCGGCTTCTTAACTACAGAAGAGAAGGTTTGGGTCGTCAGAAAAATTCAGGGCACTTCTCACCAAGCCATCGAGCAGAAGCATTTCAAAAAACACCATGCCGCCGAAGCGCTTAAGGACCCAATTTCATGGTTGATATGTGGGTTCTTTCTTCTTCAACAATTGGCCAATAACTTACCATACCAGCAAACTATTTTGTACGAAGAAATGGGTGGGTTGAGTAATTTGGATTCTACTTTGGTTACTGTAGCAAGTTCAGGGTTTGCAGTTGTTTGGTCGGTTGTAGCCGCCATATTTTTGTATTATTTCCCCAAAACAACATGCTTCACTATAATTTGGTCGACTCTTCCTTCGCTTGCAGGGTCAATTGCTGCCGTGTCGCTCCCATTATCGAATGCTACCGGGGTTCTTGCTGCTATTTGCCTTGCCGCAAATTCTTTTGGTGTTGGCTGGATTTGTGCTTTTGGTTTGGGCCAGACTACTGCTGGTGCAAGTTACACCAAGAGATTGGTAAGAAATGCAATGATTATGGCCAGTTATTCCGTAGCAAACATCATTTCGCCTCAATTATGGAGAGCGAAGGATGCTCCTAACTACGTTCCTGCCTGGGTGGTGCAAATTGTTTTGAGTTTTTCGGTTGCACCAGCTTTGATTGGAGTAGTATGGTTTATCTTAAACAGAAGAAATAAGGAAAGATTGGCTGCACTTGAGAAGAGCCAAAACGTTGGATACGTTAAAAATGACGAAGGTCAGCTTCTCGAGGTCAACATTGCGGCCTTGGATCTTACTGATTTAGAGGATAAGACTTTTATTTATCCAACTTAGAGATATGTAACAATATATATATATATATATAGGAGATATTATGGTTAATACAAAAAACAACTGGAAGAGAATTTTTTGTTCTACTTTAGGACTTTTTGGCTACCAAGTAACATTAGGCTCAAATTTAACCAACTAGAGGTTCAACTTTGTACAAGATATGAACTAGTTCTGACTTTTCTCTAAAGGCACAGCTTTCATCAGAGAGCAGCTTTGACCTCAGAAAATACCTTTGACATCAAAGAATAGTTCTTACCTTGTATCCCTACTATTTCCAAAAAAAAGTACATTCTCGCCAATAACAGCAAGCTATATACATCACATAAATCCGCACTGAATAGTGCGCCAATCACTACTTCCCCTTCACCTCCGGATCACGGTTGAACTCATTGTTGAGAAACTGTTCTCGCTTTATTTCATGTTCAACTAACATCTGTTTAACTATTTTAGATTTCTCTATATTAGTAGAGAAGACAATTCCGGCCACACACCATGAACTCAAGTAAAGAACTTTTATTGGAAGACTGAAAGCCTTTACATTTCTGCCATGATTGTAGGTGCGCAATATGTACAAGCCAGAAAACAACCCCACCAATGACCCTTCGAGCCCTCCTATAGCCCCTGCTTGATACAACTGCCACTTGTATTTCTCTAGTCTCTCGGGGGTAACTGTAGGCTTAGGCATCCTCTACACTTACAGTTGCTCAAGTAAAGAAAGCAACCTTACCACTAGAATTTAATTTAAAGAATCGAGTAAGGAGGGAATTGCGCACAAGAGCACACCGAATAGGGCCCGACAGGCGAAAGTCGGACGTTAACGAAAAAAGGTAACGCCCGACATGAGATGAAAAGAACAATTTAAATGAAAAAATATAATATTATGTGGCTGTTTTTTATAGTGAAAAATGAGCTATTTTTTTATATATATTATTATGATTGAGGCACTTTGTCAGTAGTGTTCACCAATTTTCCGGCCCGTCTATGATTTTAAATTCTATGCTATTCTAATGCATTCTATACTTCCTATTATTCTAGGTGATTTTATACTTTTCTATTCTTTTAGGTGAGTTGATTCTTTCCTAGTAGTATTTTAGCTGGATTCGTTCTCTCCTATTAGTTCAGCTAATTTTATTCCTTTCCATCATTTAAGTAGATGGTTTCAATACTTGAAGTTGATTCCCCCAAGACAAAGCTCTTCCAAAGAGGTATTCTCGCAAAATTTCCCTGTGATATAGTTTAAGCACAGGTGTTCCATTGTTTGTACTATCTTCTTGTAGTCCGAGGAGAGCCTATCGTGAGTCATTTCATTATTTCTAAGGATTGAGTTGACTGTAAATAAGTTCATGTGAGTAAACTCAAAGCAATCCTTAAATGAATTTATGAGAAAGTTTAAAAACTTGTAGTTTGGCACCAATTGTGGATCAATGGTATTCACAGCTCCTTGGACATCATATTCCTGATCGTCCACATATCTAAACCTGTGGCTGTAGCCATGTAAGGAATCGTACTTTGCATATCTTGCAAACAAGCTTCTTCCCTCTTCACATTCTGAGCAATTGCAACCATTGATCAAATGGTCGAAGTAATCTATTCTGGCTCCTTTCCTCTCGTGGTACATGGGCACAAACCACATGCTGAAAAAATCTGGCAAGGTGATCTTGGTAAGATTGGCACAATTTTTAATGTTATGGTGAAACTTAACGAAGTCGAGTTCTTGTGTAAACACATCTGCTTGTCTCGTCGTACTGGAAATCTTCTTCATACCATTGAAGTCATCCATTTGAAGGTAGAATTCTTTAAGATTTGTAAACATTTTGAAATCCAAGTGATCGTTTATAAGAGCAATAAACTGATTAAGATTACCTACAGAAGTGTTAGACTTGAAGTTAATAAGCACCAATTTTTCAAGTTTCATTTCTGTTTTTGCATCTTCCTTCCATAGCTTGAAAAACTCCAAAATACAGTTCTCCTCACATCGATTATGGAAATCACAGTTCAACTTCAATTCCAACTCCTTTAAATTGGATAAATCAATGAGTTTCGAGAGCTTTTTATAGGAAAGCTTTGTATTTATTGATTTAAATCCAAAATTCTTAAATGAATGAGAGTTGGTTAAAGAGAGCTTATCGATTTTGATTGGCGTGCTCACATAATTGAAATAATTGTAGCAAAATGTAAGAGTGGAGGCAGGCAGATTCAAATAAAGGCTCTTCAAATTGGGGAGTATTTCCTCAAGGCTAACTGTAGAGCTCATATCGTACAACCTCGTGTTAGAAGCCATATTGGCATAATTGCTGCCGTTCTCGATGTAAACACTAAGTTCATTTACGTTAGGGTTTACCAAAGAGCCCTTCAATTCATTAAAATCAAAGATAGTCCAGTTTTGCAATCCCAGAGGAACATCTGACTCGCAGATATCCATGTCATTGGCGTCTTCTTCTCCTTCAAATGCAACGTGCTTATGCACTCTATTAAACTGTGTAATCGAGTTGAAACTTCTCAAGTTATTGATGTCCAAGTTTTCCACCTGAATCTGGTGCACATTGTAGGTTCTTAGCTTCAAGTACAATGGGTAATAAATATTCTCTGTGCCATCGGTCTGACTAGCAAGCACAATGCTTCTCATGTACCGGATGTTCTTCTGTCTCAAATTGTCTACAAACAACAGGAGCCTATCAAGGGGTAAAATAGTCTTGGAGCTTGACTGGAGCAAGTTATCGTAGCTCTTACCTTTCCTGCTGAGCACCACTATTTCTCTATACAACTTCTCGTTAACCATGTGGTTAAAAATAGAATTGGTCTGGCCCAAAGAGGTTGCATCCTTGCGAAGAAGGTCTATTATGTAATCAAGGATGTGGAAGGGGAGCTCCATAAGAGAGCTCGTTTCTGTCATACTGCGGTTTTTTATTTCGTGATAATGTGAATGGATAAGTTACCTTGCAAAAGTTTTCAACCAGCCTACAATATCTTCTCTTGCTCTTCTATTTATAATGGCTGTACAACTCCGTGGTTGCAAATAAACTGTGACTGACGCCTTAGCCAAGAACGTATTCCCATAAAAACACAGGCGGGCTCGCAACCGCCTCATCTGTTCCCGCATCTCCGAAATATGGGGAAGCTTCCGTGCGAAGAGTGTTCTAGGTGACCAAGTTGCGAAGAGTTCGTAGTGTCTGGACTGGGCTTACTAATTCGACTCTGAATAGACTTAGATTTGTACTGTCCGAGGATGATGGTGGATTTGCATTCTAAGGTCAAAGCGGAACCCAGGGTTGCTCTGTTGCTGAGGTTTTGTCTTGTATTGCACGCGCCATAGGGGCCAAGGGAGCCAATGCCCAAAATGCCGCACTAAAATTTCCACAGTGACACTTTTTGGCACGTATTCATTGCTCCAAACACACATCGCTTACAGTTTCTAGCCAAAATGAGAGTGTTTTATGTTTACTATACAGTCTAATCCAAAATTTCAAAGAGACCCCTCATTCCTCAGAACCGAACGTGCTAATAATGCAAAGATGCCTTGAAAAGTCATTTGTAGAAAAAAAAAGCCACCCTCAGCGAATATTGTTGGCCCTTTTAGTGTGGGGGTGTTGTTGTATATACCAGTCTAGTTAGTTCCTTTTTGAAAATTTTCGAATCCACTCTAAATTCACATACAATGAGACAATCATATGTTGTCATTTCACCGTTTTAGGAACTAATTCTCCTTTATATAAATATGTACTACGAGTTCATCCACTTGTCATTGTGACCCAATTTACCTTCTTGACCATTTCCAAACCTCACAAAGTAAATCGTGTCTATTGCAGGGAAAACGTTCAGTTTCGCTAACGCAATAGCCCTCTGGTTCAGGAAAAGCTTCCCCTTTAGTAAGTTTTGGTCCACTAACGTTATGAGAACATTTTCGATTGTAATATCCTGTATTGGTTGAGTGACCAAAGTAAACATGTTCAAGCCGGCTCCACTGGATGCCGCGGTTGTCGTTTGTAAAGCGATCTTGATGGCCTCGTAATTAAGTCTGAGAGGTCTATCTAACATGATCCAAACACGTTTGATCAAATTTCTCACTAGAATTATGAGGGACTTTTGCCCAATCAAAACAAGTAAGTTGTCTCTCTTGAGTGGATCGAATATCGCAGGTTGGCGAATGAGGTGGGAGAAACTGGAGTAATCTCCGAGTCTTATGCATTGGTAGAGACTGTGATAGTTCCTTAAGAACTGTGGGGCCGCCTGCCCTTGAAGATGGTTGTAATAGTGGTTTTGGATGTATGCAAAGTTTGGTCTTTTCCCCATAAGTATGGCAACTGGAATTAAATACTTCAAAAGAAGTGTAGCCTGTTTGCTTTGAGTTGGCACTACTTGAAGACACCAGTTGAAATGTAAGTATGCATCAGCAAGTTGATTCTTAATCAAGTAGAACCTCGCCAAATAGTATCTATACTGGACTTGTTCGTTGATGCTGAATGAAGCAAAAACCAAGTTTGCGTTGTTCATGTTGGAAAAGATGTTTTGACAAAGCAACGGATTGTCCAACTTAAAGTATATGTAGCATAGTTTATAACCAATAAAGAGAATAATAAGCTTTTTGTCGTTACCTTGTACCAGCTGCGACCTTATATTGTTAAACATCTTAAGTAGAATAGATGCTAGGTATGTCAATCTGGGCTGGAGGCGGTCCTCCTTGTAGTAGAGCTGGAAGTCCAATTTCACTGTGAGAGGTAAGATGATGGATATCGTGGTATAGGCAAGTCGAGTCAAATAGTGCCCTCGATTGTTGTTATTGAATGCTATGGAAAGATCGTTCAAGTATGTGGTATACAAGTCGTACGACTCGAGCACGGACCAAGGGTTGAGCTCTTTGCTGAGCTTGATGAACGAGATAACCAACTCGTTGAACGCGAGCCACTCATCATTGAAAAAATGCTGATTATCTACTAGCGCACTGAGTTGTTGATCTGAGATGGTGCCAAGTTGTTGGTCGGCTGCGTTATTGAGGCCCACCACGAACTGGTTCCTCGCGGGGTCTATGCAGAGTAGCTGCGAAAGCTGTACTTTATCGTTCTGGACGCAAGCGCCCGCGACTTCTCTTAGGAACCGCGACAATGTGTCGTCCATGGTCATCAACCTTCCTAAAGAAAAGATAAGTTCAATAAAAGTAGCTGTTGCTAAAAAAAAAATCTACATCAACAAATAAAAAAAAAAAATAGCGATAATAAAAAAACCGTCTCTTTTTGTTCTTCTTGAGGAGACCATCAAAAAGATTTTTTTTCATTCTTCTTCGAAGGTCCATCACAAGTTACTAGTGTATATACGATGTCAGTAGCTCCTCCGAGGAATCTTGAAGACGCCAGGAAATCCTTCAAGAAAGCAAGACATCCTGCTGCCAAGAAGGCTGAATCTACGCCCTCTAGTGCTGCCGCAAAATGTGTCAAGACAGTGGTTAGACTCCTCCCACCTGCGCTTACCGAGGAGGTCTTTTTCAAGCAGCTTGCATCCTACACCGATATATCCCCCGAGGTCGTGGTGTCGTCGTACTACGTTGGGGGCCACTACTCCAAAACGCCCTACCAGCGACCAACCTACTCACGATGCTACATTCTCTTCACCAGCAGAGACACTCTCGAGAAGTTTGTAAAAGATATCCAGAATAAGTCCTTCATAGAGGACCAGGGACCGCGTGATTCCTTGATCCCTGTGGTCACCAACAGCCCCTTCTACAACGATATGCCTCCGGCTGAGATTTCGGAGCTGCCCAAGGATGAAGAGCCACGAAAGCCCGATGAACCTCAGCAAGAGCCAGAAGCGACGCCCAAGAGAATTGCTACCATTGAAGACGACTCGAGGTTTGCGATATTCTTACGCTATCTCCTGGGCGAGATCAGCTCGTACTCGTTGGACGTCGCTGCACAGATTTCGCAACAAGAGAAGCGCAAGAAGTTGCTACTCAAGAAACAACAACTGAGGGCCAGAGCAAAGGCAAAGGCACTCAAGAGAGACAATGACCTCACCAATGGCACCAAACCGAAGAAGAGTAAGAAGAAGCTGAGCAAGCAGAAAGAGAAGACCCAAGAAGCTGATGGCCCTGAGCCCGCTGAAGGCGCAACTCCAGTCAAGGCTAAATCTAAGTCTAAGAAAAGAAACTCCAAGAAGACCAAGGCTGTTCCAGTTGATACAGAGGGCGCTAAGGGTACCAATCCCACCTCTGCTGACACTCCGGCTCCGACAAGTAAGCCCAAGAAGCGGAATAAGCCGAAAGCTAAAAATACAAAGGCTTCAGTAAAGGCTGACGGCACTGATGCTGATCCGCCTGTAAAGCCAAAACAGAAGAAGAACCCCAAGCAGAAAAACCCAGACAGTAAGACTGATAAGAAGGCTGAAAAGCTACAGGCTGAGAAAACAGAGGCTACTCCTACCATCGCAAAGCCTAAAAAGATCTTTACGAAGAAGACGAACCCAGCGCCAGCAACAGCGTAAGAATGAAAAACACCAAGCTGTAAATATCAGACTCCATTTTGGCTACCAGTCACAATGGCAGCTACCAATATAAAAAAAAAAAAAAAGAAAAAAAAAGAACCGACATGGAATTAGAATTGGGACAAATACACTACAGAGTCACCTCGCTCAATTTCACGGTTCCACACCTGACAGAAACTCTCAGATCAGGAATAAAGGGATCATACTTCCCTACCATAGGCGGCGGGTAGTCTCTCTGCCCTTCTTGGCTCCTATTATCTGATGGCCTGCATATATATCGCCTGCATATAATCGGCCAGTCGATTCCAAAAATGGTGATGAGCGGAGCCCACCACACTTGTTCTCCTCTTCTCCAGCTTAACATATTGGTGGCTATCAGGAGCATGTATCGTAGAAGGTTGATAGGTAGTCCCAACCTCTCGTACATACGGCATTTAAGGCTCAAAAGTCTGAGTTCTGGCGAACACGGTGGCCCTGGAAGAGTGGACGATGCGATTAAGAGCAACACTAAACGATCCACGGCCAGAACATCCTCCAATAAGCCAACTTCCAACTATTTTTCCCGAAACTCTGAATACAACAACAAAATTCCGCAGCTGACGGTACTGAGCACAAGAAAAACCGCCCACGATCACGAGCTGTCGGATCTATCCTCCGTAGCCTCGATGAATACGATTTTAGGAATCTTGGAACAAGCACAGCGAAGTGTTCCAAATAAGGAAGCGGAAACTAGTCCTGAAACTCATAAATCTATAGAGCAAAAATCCTCTGATGAAGAGGTACGACCAACCAATACCGAGAGCGGGGATCTTGGAGCAAATTACTTGACCAATTTTTTCAATCTTAAGCCAATGCAGCCCTCCGGCTCGGAAGAGCCCTTTGCTGGCACTTCACATGAGCTAGTAGCGCCCTCATTAACTCGACTGTTGTATAAAACCGAAAGCTCTGCGCTTCTAGGCAAGAATGTGTACGAGTACATAGTTGTGCGCTATTTGAATGATCAAGGAATCAGCGAACAGGGCCTTTCTGGAGGTGTAGAGGGCATGGGAATGTACCAAAGTTACATTCAAGCGTTTCTCGAAGCATTGGAAACCAGCCACACCGGATCCATTTATAGAAATGACAGAACCTTAACTCTAAATAAGTCTTTGAATGTCTTTCAGGCAATCGCCATGCACTTTATCAAGAGACCAGATGCTGCAGTGGCAACTTTGTTGGAAGATGTAGACCGTATAGTGGAGGTAGATCCTAAATTGAGGGCCCTAGTAAAGGATGAGCCAGTCAGCTCTAATAGCGATGCAGAAGAGGGGAAATTTGCCTCAAACGGGGCCCCACTCAAGCTCCCTCGTCAGTTCAAAATCGAGGAGCTGTTATCCGATCTGAATGACGACAAGAACGGTCCTCATCCTACTCATATTTCGCCTATATATGACCAGTACGACTTGGCCAAACTCAAGGACAGAAAGTACCTTGTGCAGCTTCCGTTTATATTGAACGATCCAGAGGTTATTGCAAGAGTGCTAGTAAAAAGCTCTGGAGAAGACGATACACTTGCATTACAGCGGATTTTGATTTCGCAGTCCATAGAAGGAGGCAAATTGTACGAAATTGTGGTTAGACTGAGGCTTATGAGAGCGGCATCTGCTCGCTTGGAAGAAGATGTTTTGGCTCTCACTGACGCCGTGTTAAAGTCTGCTGTGAGCTGCAAGAGCGATTTGATCTCAAAAGTAGACCGATTTTCTAGCAAAGTTAGCAAAGGTTTCCTGAAGAGAACTTTCGACGAGTCCAAATGCATCCATCTCATGGAACAGCAGTTCCATGTCTACTTTGCTGTGTGGTACAGACTAAGTTCGCAAGACGCTACTAAGTGGTGTTTCAGATTGGTGGACCATTACAGAGAACAGCCATTGGCCTTAGATGAGCTCGAGCTGTTAAGAGAAGAGACTTTAGAGTACTTCAAGTACCAAACCAGATCCGATAAGGCCAACAAATTCATTACAGAGGAGCAAAATTTGTCCAATTTGGCCCGAGATCTTATTATCTCGCTGGAGGAACTTCCGTTAGCACAAAAGCTAAGGATACTTTAGAAGAGGGGCATTTAATATTCTAAAATTATAGATATATATACATATACGTGCATTATTATTAAAAGGTTTACTTAGATAAACTACCACACGATTCCATGGTCCTGATTGGAGTCCACCAGTAACGCTTGTAAGTCATCGTTTCCAAACCCAGAAAGAGAGAAGTCCCCCTCGCCTAGATTCACGAAGTTGACGACACCATTGTCTATAAGGGCGATGACAAAGCACCTTCCCGAGCTGCCGTACTTGAACTTCTTATCTCTGAGTTTGTTGTAATCTATACTTCGCTGGATCTTTGGGTCGAGCTTCAGATATCGTTCCTTAGCTCTTTGGGCTCTAACTTCTCGTTTCGAAGGGCCCGATGATGAAGTCTTCACAGCTGTGGGATCCTTCTTTGCAGAGGTAGCAGTCAACCTGTGGTTACTAGCATTAAAAAGTTCCTGGATCTGTGGAAGTGTGGGAAATGAGCTTTGGTTAGTATTCATTACAGCTATTTGAAAATCTGGCGGTGGAGGATTCTTCTTGGAGAACTGTGGTGTAGGCTTCCACACATCAAACGACGGGGTCATAGTCTTCTCCTTGGGCACCTCTTTTCCTACATTCTTCAAGCTATCGAACGTCGAATACGACGGTACTATCCTCAATGCAGCAAATATCGATTTATAATCAAAAAAGTGTCTTTTTGGGAGAAGAATATTTGGTACATTGAATGAGAATAGTGACTCAACATAAGCCTGAACAATCTGCAACACCAGGCGGCTCTGCTGTGGCTTGTTCGATACCAACTCTTTATACTCTTCTACCTGCTTATCGGTGCTATCCTGGAAGTCCATTACTAGGTATCCAAGACGCTTTAAATACGAATACACCTGGTATTTACCCACTAAGGTAGAATCATGTGAAAATGCGAGAGCATATAAATGGCCAAGCGAGAGTGAAATCAAATTGGCGCTATAGTCGAATTCTTCATCAGGACTGTCTACAGAGGCCTCTTTCTGGTCTTCCGTCTGGTTTTCCTTCTCTACTAGCCTCAGTTGATACTGCTCATAGGTATCGTTATGCAAAAATATCCTGATAGATCCTCTCTCACAGAGATAGACGGTCTCTACAGGACTCATCCAGGTCCCTCTCACGCTATCGGCTGAAGACGACTTAGTTCTCCCGATATCCTTGAAATACGGCCCTTTTAAATGTGGAACAAAAGCCTCATTCCTCTGTGGATACCATATACCCACTAGCTCTTGCTTAATCGTGTGGCCTCTGCGTACAGAGAGCGCCGTGTACATGGCATTTCTCGAATCTTGTAACAACTGAGATTGCACTTCTGTACCATCTGGAGCAAAATCCTTCTCACCTCTTTTCGGTACCACATCTTGAGTTAAAACTTTCCAGTCTTGAATATCGTTTATATCTTCATCGTCTGACATGCTTGAGGATTTGAAATATAGCTTTTACGAAGCACAGACCCCAAGTGAAGAAGCACCAACCTCTCTCAACAGTACTGCAACTGTCACCCATCTCCAGAGCTGCATATAAGCAGAAGAGCTTCGCTATCCTGCACATCTGCAACAACAGTAGTTCGATCCTGCATACCGTCGAGCCATACAGAGCCTCTGAAAATGTCCGGTGGGTGAAAAGCTTCATAGGGCCCTTGTCTTTACCGTCAGTAGGTACAGAGTATTCGGACTTATATCATATATTTTCGTTGTTAAAAGAAGCAGAATGTCTCGCTTGATAAAAATCGGGTCTTCAATTGTGGGAATTTCTGCATACACATTGCATAATAGCGCTTCAAAAATCGCCAACGAGTCCAAGAGACGCAATTTCTATGAGGACGAGCAGGAAATAGTGCCAGTTCCGGGAACTGTGGTTCCAGCTCCAGGCACCGAATTGGAATCTTTGGGGCAGAACAGATTAATAGACGGAATCTCAGTTCGCTCACCCGCTACATTAGAATCCTTCTTCAAGTCAGCAAGAGAATCGTTGACCTCAGCATACACCCAATCATTGCAGTACTTAGACAGCGGGTATGGCAAGTATCACAAAACCGAGGCAGCCATTACTTCCACTGTAAGTGACTTACACGCTAAGCACGAAGACCTCTTACCCAACGGTATATATGTAATTATCTCAGCATTGCTGGGAAACATCCTAGCCCGCCAAAGAAACATTGCTGCAAAGATAACTTTCCCGGTATTTTTCGGCTTGGTGGGCTTCAAGTACTTCCTTCCAGAGACTTTCAGTAGAACTTCAAATTTTGCATGGAAATTGGAACAGAAGAACTTGCCCCAAATAGCGGAGAGCCAGACTATTGCTGTGCACAAGAGTAAAGAATTCGTGCAACTGTTGGAAAAGACCTCTGCTGAAGGTCAAGTGAAGTTGGAAGAAGGTGTGAAGGGCTTCAGGAAGTCGATTGCTGACATCACAGGGTTGAACTTGGACGAGGAAGTATCTAAGAAGTAGGGAGATCTCTCAAATAAACGGCCTACGATTGAAACCTTTTTTTTTTTTTTTTTTTTTTTTTAATCATTTCTTCCTGGACTGATTTCG
>JAJMKG010000062.1:27365-38228 GCA_030563865.1 Dujonia oleophila | reverse complement strand
AAAAAAAAAAAAAAAAAAAAAAAAAAAAAAAAAAAAAAAAAAAAAAAAAAAAAAAAAAAAAAAAAAAAAAAAAAAAAAAAAAAAAAAAAAAAAAAAAAAGAAAAAAAAAAGAAAAGAGGAAAAATAAGAAGAAAAGCCAAAAGTAAAAACAATTAATGGAATAATGATGGAATACATTCCCACACGTGCAATGGGTAAAGGTGATCTCACACACAGACGAGAGCAATCGGGGGAATTCGGGGAACAGGATCCGCCGATAGTTTACCGTAAGTGGCACCATGTACGTTTAAAGTTATCAGTACGATCAGAAGTCATGTAATTTATTGGTTTAGCCTTACGCTCGCATTTGTTGGCTAAACTGTTGGCCAGATCTCAACCTGGGGTGGAAAATTACGGCGATCCCAAAATGCGTGCATGAGAATACAAGGACACCAGGAATGAGCAGTTAATGTGTCTACCTCTATCTAGATAAATATATACGTATATATGTTTTATATTCACGGTCAAATCCCTACAGGATGTTAGTGTGGAGCGTACTACTCGGGCCTTGTTTGTAAACAAACCTTCTCCAACCTTAAAATAGGTAGTAAGTTGTCTTGCCTGGTGGTTAATCTCCTAAATTAGAGTTTTTATCTTCGTTCCTTTTTTAGCTTTTCTCCTTACTCCCTAATTGTGCATAATTTTTTTATTATTTTCCCTTTCTTTTTTTTTTTGGGTGAGTTGCATGGAGCGACAAGCAATAGCAGTGCACTGTTTTTCCGATGGACGAATGATCTGCAGGATAGCCCATCCGCTGGATCTTCTTGCAACGGCATTGTAAGGATCACCAAGCTGCACTTGCAGTGATATCGGTTTCGGTTATTCGCCAATGGTGACAATTTTGGTGGATTTCATAGGGTAACTCCTAATCTGACAGACGGAGTGTGCACCTGACAAAAAGGGCGATATCCTTGGCAGTGCGGCTTAGCCCCCAGTCTTCTTGTGAGAAGTCCCCTACTATTTCAGGAAAAATCCACTGGGTGTCGCGCGCTGTATGAAGGAACTCACTTACCACTTAAGGGCAGAAGGAATTGGGCACCTAGCTACAGTGTGGCATATGTTACTCTCTTTAGGCCCGAAGGAGGAGGATATCGGCTGAAATTCAACCTGTTTCAAACGGCTGTGAATAGGTAAATAACACTGTTTCTACATTTTTTTTCGAGGGCCCACCGTCTTTTTTTACACTACTTTTCGTATCTACATCACCCCACAGAACTTCATTCTATTACCACATAAAACTAACTACTTTATACTCTTGAGAATCTTCTTCGTTCACTCTATTCACAAACTCTGAAATAAAAAATTAAACGATATCAGGTGATCGCCTAATATTTGGAAACTAGTCAGTTACCATTCTTGAACAAATCATGGGAAATGATCTCAATAGAGTACCCATCAGGATCTCTGATGAAAGCAATGTCCTTCATGCCACCCTTGTTCCATTTCACTGACCAGTCGGCGCTAGGATACTCGTCTTCTACCTCTTTGCAGAATTTGGCTGGATCTATGCAGGAAATACAGGTGTGACCGAATCCTTGCTTAGCACCACCTTCGGTGCTGTTCCCATTGTGGTAGCCCTTGAAATCTGGATCCGATTCAGTTCCCCAGTTGTGGGTCAATTCAATGATCCCCTGTTTCAAAGCTGCTTGATCTCTATCAACTGTGTTTTCTTTGAAGTTTTCGTCGTGGTCATATCCTATGAAATATAACGAAAATTTGGCACCTTCATGATCGTTTCTTCTGAACAACTTCATTCCCAAGACATTTCTGTAAAAATCAAGAGATTTTTCAGGATCCTTCACTCTAATCATAGTGTGATTAAACAAGTAGGTCTCCTGATCAGTAAGGATATCGACTTTACCCTTCCCGTGTTCGATCAATTCAATCCAGTATCCATTTGGATCTAACACAAACGCAATGTCCTTTTGTCTTCCATCACTCAACTTCTTTCTGAATTTGGCTTCGTTAACTAGTAATCTTTCCTCCGTAGCTTGAATGTTATCCACAGAAATACAGATGTGACCAAACCCACGGTGTTCGGCTTCATTCCCATTGTTCAAAGTGTAAGAATCGTCATCTTCAACACCATGGTTGTGGCAAAGTTCTAAAATACCCTCTCTAGCAGACCAATTCTTATTTGCAGTGTCTGCATCATGCTCATACCCAAGCATGTAAAGTGTGAACTTCTTTTCGGGGAAGGGGAATGTTGCAACAACTTTAAGTCCGAAGTTCTCCACATAAAATGGAATTGAGACCTTGGGGTCCTTGATACGCAAGCACGTATGGTTAACCGAAAACGACTCGTTGAACGAAGGCATCTTTCTTGTATGATTAGCAGATGGTCAGAAATACCGGAAAAAAAAAAAAAAAATCCCAATCTACTTTATGGCTCTTTAAATAGTCGCTAAATCTTCGCATTATCGCAACTAAGTCGTGCAGGATTGCTCTGTTACCACAGAAGCAATCGTTATGACCTCCAGGATCGTAGAGGAAGAGAAGAAGTTGTCCATAACTTCGATTGCTTTACGTTCGAGATGACAGTTCAGTCTTTCGATGATGTACCTAGAATTGATCAGGTGTTACTGCAACATGAAGAATGTCTTCCTCTACTAGATAATGCACTCAGTGGAGGCTGATCTGGAAAATTTCCAATTATGTCATACTTTTAAAATTTTTCTTCGGTAAACGACGCATTGGAACTATACGACGAATTTGGGTCGAGGTGGGTTGTATATAATCGTATAGCAGTTTGCACTTCAAATTGGTATATATATTCAGGACAACAGATACTTTGCATTTCTGAATACAAGCGTTGCTTTTTTTCATTATTATTATTTCATAAACCACTCAGCATGATGAACCGATCATTAGCTCATCAGATCCCAAGGTATTTCTGTCGCAGTATTTCCTCCACCCCACATTTCAGATCATCGTATGGAATTAGTGGAGCCACGGATGGATCAGCTCAAAATTTACCTCGTAAAACATTGACAGATATTCGCCAGCTGTATGCAGCAGGGACTCCAATCTCTGTCCTCACCGCACATGACTACATCACTGCCAAATATGCCGAGGCCGCTGGTATTGACATAAACCTTATCGGAGACTCTCTTGCAATGGTTGCATTGGGGTACGAAGATACCAATGAAATCCCCTTTGAAGAATTATTATATCATGTAAAAGCCGTACACCGTGGTAACAAGACGTCGTTCCTCGTTGCAGATATCCCCTTTGGGTCCTTTGAAACGTCTGCGAAACAAGCGCTAGAAACTGCCATCAAATTGGTGAAATTTGGAAAAGTCCAGGCCGTCAAGATGGAATGCGGCCCACAGCAATTGGACTACCTTCGTCAAATAGTTGATCTGGGTATTCCTGTAATGGGTCATGTAGGTGTAACGCCTCAACGCCACAATGTCTTGGGTGGTTTCAAGTTACAGGGAAATTCTACTGATAGGGCGTTGGCCATTTACGAGGAATGCCTCAAAATTCAAGATAATGGCGCCTTTGCTATAGTGCTTGAGTGCATACCTAACAAGTTGGCTCAGTACATTACCGAAAAATTAGATATCCCCACTATTGGTATCGGTGCGGGTCCTTCCTGCTCTGGTCAGGTTTTGGTTGCAGCAGACCTTTTAGGCATGAATAATCCTGGCGTACATAAAGCCAAGTTTGTTAAGACATATGACAATCAATACGAGACATCTGTCAATGCTTACAAGCAGTATATCTCCGACCTTAACACAGGAACGTATCCCTCTGCAGACTTACATGGATACAAGATGAAAAGAGAGGTACTTGAGGAGTTCAAGCAAAAAGCAGATCAGATAAAGAAGTAGGACTAAATATATACTTACAAAGAAGAAGAAGAAGAAGAAGAAGAAGAAGAAGAAGAAGACACAAACATTTATTTATTTTCTAAGTTATTGAAGTATGTATATTTATATAAGATAATATATGTATAGAACTACACCAATATGTATTTACAAATCCATATCAAAAGATGTATATATATATTACGTATTACTAAATTATGTACTATGTAAGCGATATAGTAGCCTCGATGTTTTTATTTCTCCATTATTATCAGCCACTTAAGTAAAATTATCAACAAAGTTGTACTTGAACTTGGCCCAGCCTTTCAAACTCTTTGCATATTCGATTTCGTCAATCTCTTCTTGAGATAAAATGTATCTATCAGTCTCAAAGTCCATATCTTCGTATTTGACAAACTTATCAGTGCCCTTTTTGACTAGCCACCAGAAGAGGAAACATGCCGGGAATATAAGTAATTCGATGTAGTTGGCAAAGAAAGACGAAACGTCCCAAGGAGAAAATGAAGACCACCCTTGCACTAAAATGATAATAGAGACAAATATCACCACACCATAAGGTCCGTAAGGATAAGTCCAATTTTTGTAAGTTAATCTATGGGTCTTACCTTGTACTTCCAAACCCTTTCTGAATCTAATACTGGTAATACCGATACACCACCAAGCCAATTGGTTAGAGACACCAACCAAGTTTTGCAACCAGTTCCACAAGTCACCGGCTCCAATGAACGAAGAGCCAAAACATAACCCCCCGCAGAACCAGGTGAAAATAACCGCGACATAGGGAACCTGCCACCTATTGGTTCTAGCAAACACCCTTGGGACGTACCCTTCCACTCCTAAAGTGTATGCCAATCTTGATCCAGCGTACAACGCATGGTTACATGCAGAGATGACCGAGGTCATGATGACTGCATTCATAAACGATCCTGACACCTTTGAGCCAACCATTTGAAAGACAATGGTGAAAGGTGATGTAGTAACACTCTTCGTAGAAAGGTTAGGGTAGTCGTATGGAACGTTCATTCCAATAAAGAACACCGACAAGACATAGAAGATTAAAATACGCCAAAAGACGGTCTTGACCACCTTAGGCATTCCTACCACGGGATTCTTCATTTCCCCAGCAGTTAAGGCAATGGATTCAGTACCACCGTAGGCAAAGGAAGCAGTGACAAAGATCTTGGCAAATCCTCTGAAACCATCAACGAATGGAGCATCTTTGTAGCTCCACCATTTGAACCCAATATACTCATGAGAAGTGTTGTGGCCCGCATTTACAACAATGCTAATGATGAAAAAGATTAAAATAGAAATAACCTTTAAAAGTGCTAACCAGTACTCTGTTTCACCATAAAACCTCACTGAGAAGACGTTAAGCGCTAAAATGAAAAACCAGAAAATCAACGATATCACATAGTAGTGGAAATCGGTCCAGTAGCTCATTACTAACTGCAAGGCAGTAAGGTCACTGGCTACTGAAATGGCATCATTGAGCCAATAATTACTCAAGATAGCAAAACCAAACGAATCACTTCCAAATCTTTTAGCATAAGTGGTAAAAGAACCTGAAACTGGCATGTAGGTAGCCATCTCCCCCAATGAAAGCATGGTCAAGTATACCACTATACCAATTAAAAAGTAACAGATGATCAACGACCCTGGCCCACCATTGGCCAACGACTTCCCAGTCCCGAGATATAACCCAGTACCAATAACACCAGCAATGGCAATCATATTGATCTGCCTAGTGCTAAGTGACCTCTTAAGCTTTTCATTGTATACAGGATCATCGATGGAGTTGTTTGTAATTACTTCATTGCTCTCTAAATCGGGTCCATTATCGACGTATGAACCCTTTTTGTCGAAGTCTTGAATTGCAGACATTTATATAAATCGCCTAATACCTTTGTATCGAGCTTATAATCGAACTATCCAATTTTTTAAACTACCATCATCGCTTTTATATGGAATTGGATCAGAAGAAGAAAGTTTATTTTGTGTAAGGCTGAAGCTGACATATGTGGCTGCAAGGTCAGCTTAATTGCCGTGCTGACAGAGAAGGTTTAAGGGAAAAAATAGCGGCATACCGCAACTACGCTATCGCTCGTGACTAGAAGGCGTCGTAAATGGGAGACATTTGGGGAGATGGTCTCATCACGTGTTGCCGAGATGCCCCACAAAGCATCGAAAAATGTCGGCAAGGATTAGCCGGATGCAGGTTGGGCGTTATACTCGGGTCCCCATATGTTCACATTGTGGGCAGGGAATAATAAATGCTCGTAAAGATAAGGCATTCAAAACTTGGAGCCACACTTGGTTGTCAATAGATACATCGGAAAAAATACTGGTGTCAAGTAAGGCCAATCCGGAAAAAATTTCGGAAGAAAACTCTACCATCTAGCTGAAGAGATTGACCCGTACCGACGGGCATTGGAGCTGAGGAAGGTGCAGCCAATCATCTTTTTTTGCATGGTTTCAGATCTTTTTCGGTTTTTTTTTTTTTTTTCTTTTTTTTTTTTCTTTTCAAGTTTTGTTAACCTTGACGTGCACCCTTCAATGGGCCTCTTATCATCACTCTGGGTCGGCTTTCATCAAAATATGTCAAACATATAGGTGTTGCAACCTGCATACATAGTACTTTTTTTTTTTTTTTTTTTTTTTTTTTTTTTTTTTTTTTTTTTTTTTTTTTTTTTTTTTCTTCCCTTTTTTCTTTTGGTGCCGTTCATTACCAACTCAGAAAACAACGGTGGTACATTTCTTAGGCACTGTTCTTCTCTCTAGCGACCTCGATATCACGTAATAAAATAAAAATGTCTGATTCCAAGTCTTTATCTTACGCCCAGGAATTTGTTGACTACGTCAATGCTTCTCCTACTCCATACCATGCCGTCAAAAACGTCAAAAGCTATCTCTTGGATGCAGGATTTGTGGAGATCAGAGAGAACGCTAAATGGGATAAGCTCGCTAATTCAGGCAAATATTTTGTAACTAGAAACGGTTCTTCTTTAATTGCCTTTACTGTGGGTGGTAAGTACGAATCAGGAAACGGTGTAGGAATTGTAGGTGCGCACACCGATTCGCCATGTCTCAGAATTAAGCCAATCTCGAAGAAGACATCCGAGGGTTTTATCCAAGTTGGTGTAGAGCAATACGGTGGACTAATTGCACACTCTTGGTTCGATAGAGATCTTTCTATCGCAGGGAGAGTTTATGTCACAGATGACGAAGGTAATTACGTTCCTAAATTAATTAAAGTTGACAGACCATTATTGAGAATTCCTACCTTGGCCATTCATCTTGACAGATCGGTTAAGGATAAGTTTGAATTTAATAAGGAAACAAAAATGGTTCCTATTGCTGGACAGGTTGCATTGGATAAAAATGAATTAAAGAAAAGTGGCAAAGACGCAAGTTCAAACCACTCGTGCGCGGATGACCCCGAGCTTCAGATGTCGCGCGAACAATTCGAATCGGTAGAGTCAGTAATCAGCAGACACAATGAATCCCTCGTAGAATTGATTGCTAAGGAGAGTGGGGTCAAGCCAAGCCAGATCGAAGATTTTGAATTGGTTCTTTTCGACCACCAAAAATCCGTCATTGGAGGTTTAAACGAAGAATTCATCTTCTCCCCAAGACTTGACAACTTGACTTCTTGCTTCTGTGCAGCCAAGGGTTTAATTGAGTCGACCAAGTCCCTTGAAGATCAAGCGACTATTCAATTGATTTCTCTCTTTGACCATGAAGAAATAGGCTCAGTTTCAGCTCAAGGTGCTGACTCTACTTTCTTACCTGATATCCTTTATAGAATTGTAGACTTTGAGTCCTTCCACCAGTGTATGGCCAACTCTTTCTTGTTGTCTTCAGATATGGCACATGGAGTGCATCCAAACTATGGAGAAAACTACGAAGCTTCAAATAGACCTCATGTGAATAAGGGACCAGTGATTAAAATTAACGCTAACCAAAGGTATGCTACCAACTCCCCTGGTATTGTTTTGTTGAAAAAGTGTGCCGAGTTAGCTAAGGTTCCATTGCAACTCTTTGTAGTCAGAAACGATTCTCCCTGTGGCTCGACCATTGGCCCCATTTTATCTGCTAAATTGGGAATTAGAACTTTGGATTTAGGGAACCCTCAGTTATCCATGCATTCCATTAGAGAAACCGGTGGGACCTACGATGTAGCCAGATTGTGTGATTTATTTGAATCTTTCTTCAAAAACTACTACGCAATTAGCACTAAAATACAATGTGATGGGGCTTAACTTATTTAAAAATAAAGATAATAATAATAGTACAAGAATACGCTTTTATGTATTACTTTATAGTAAACTAAATACATTCTGTTGATTCCCTCCAACAATATTCCCCGGTGGGTAGTAGGAACAAATTATATACTTACCCCAGACCGAATTGCAATATTTGTAAGCACAACCTAGTTGAGAAGTATCATTCCATACTACCTGGGTGAAGTGATCCCACAGGTTGTGAGTTTGGTAGTCGTACGTCTCACCTTCAGAGTACCAAGCGTTCACTGATCCATTCAGAGTATATCCGAGAGCCAAGTTCTCTCCGTAAGGTCCACCAGAATGAACGAGTTTTCCAGAGCAAGAGTATCTAGAGGCATAATCATGGGCATACTGATACAAAGTGTCGTTCCAAGAAAGCTCCTGGGCATTGTGCATCTCTCGTAACTTGTTGTGGGTAGTAAGCATTATTGATGAGAAGGTGTCATCGGCGGAGGAAGTTGCAATCAGAAGGGTAGAAGAGGGTAAAGAGGTGGACAGACTGTCGGTAATAGTGAGTGTGCTGAGAGTGGCTTCGGTGGTTGCAGGGATTTTCGCTACTGTGGTAACTATCTCCCACTGAGTAATAATCAACATGTTGCATTGCTAAATAAACATATTACTCTTGCAAAAGTGGTACTTTCACTTGAAATATACGATTTTTTTAACAATAGCAAAATATAATAATCCATGGAAACGCAGCCAGGTGTAACTAACCCTAAACAATCCAGAAACATAACTACAAAGCGAACCAACCAGCAACAGTCTTATATGATCATCTACTGCTGCAAATTTGCAGCCATTGTCAGACAGTGATGAAACCGGCACGTGACTTGACCAAAAATTGTTTGACGTTTCTGCAGCACAAAAGAGCAAAAAATGCCCAGCTCAGCCACTACCAGATCATACAGCGAATTGCACTAAAACATATCTGAAACACCAGTTTTAGAATAAATATAGAGTAACTGTAATATGAAGTTGGCCGCGTTAGTAGCTTACATATCACTCTTAACCTCGGTGGTATCATTTCATGCGGTTCCTGTACTTATTGCCTCACATAAGCTAGTTAAAGATATTCGCTCATCTAAGCAACATGACGAACTTTACGACGTAGAAGAAGTCACCAACTTGGCTAAAAAACTTATTACCGAATGCTCCTCTAACCAATACATCATTGTAAATATTCCTGGATTGAAGTTAGAAGATCTTAGAGTAAGCGAAAAGGACAACTGGCCCTTTTTGAGGAAATACTTGACTATGGCATCTACTGTATTGGCCGTGTCCTGGTGCGAGGACCCTCTCGATTTGAATTATTTGGAAAAATACATAATAAAAACTTGTGAAGCTGAAGCCATTTATGTGGTGAACGAAAATGAGGATGAAGTGAATGAGTACATAGATACCAGAAAAAGAGTAATAAAGATGGAATTAAGTGAACTATCACAAGACGGAGGTTCACGAGTGGATCAAATTAAAAGTTATGACAACTTGATTCGGAATGTCTTGCGAAAATTACCTTCACCTCACTACACGATAATTTTGACGTCATCGATACCAACAATCAACCACTTTATCCCTCAGCACATTAAGGAGGAACATCCGGAGAAGTTTCAAATTTTCAGTGATATTTGTTATGATCCAAGTAGAGAGTTTGACGTGGAGCGGAACGATAGGTTCCATGTAGTCCCTCCAGTATCTACCCCACCAAGACATACTAACGACAGATACTTGGCAAATAAGAAAAAGGATGAGATACATTTCTTTGACTATGAATTATGGAGGAAAAACGAGCAGTTAATCATGACGATAGTGATGATGTTCCTAGGAATTGCATTTTTGAAGCTTACAAGTATTATGAGGTATTTGCTAGGGAATGTGAAAAAGGTTTCTGTTACTAAGAAGAAAGATTAAAATGATAAGAGAAAGGTGTAGAATTTGAAAATTTGGAACCAAAAAGGTAAAAAATCAAGAAGAAAGAGAGAGAGAGGAAAAAAAAAAAAAAAAAAAGGGTAAATGGCAAGCAAATAGTACTAGAAAAATGGGAAAGAGACGTTTGGGATAGGTTGCTCAAAAATGTAGGAGATATTCCTAGATATAAAGTAAAAGGTTGAGAGGGCAATGGGAAACGGAAAAGAAGAATGTGGAGGCTGAAAGGTGGAGAGAGGTAAGTTGAAGGGGGCCCCACCTAGTAACGATTTTGCAGAAAGCATTCGACTTTATGCCTATAAACCTGATACGAACTCAAAATATACGAACGAGTAACAAGAATCTTCCGTGGAGTGAGTTAAATAGATGCCGAGTTTAGTAGATTTTTTTTACGTCAATTTAAGTCCCGCTACCTCTCGGTGTACACGGACTATACTATCAGAGTTTCCTACCCACTGTTCACATTACGTACTTGCACCCACTTATGCACCTTCCAGCCGAAACCTGCATTTGGGGAATGTAGTAGACATATCGAATGATTTTTTTCATGAGGTTATTTTCGCTTAGACTATGAGCACCAATATTTTTAGTAGGGTTAAAGTAAAGTTTACAATAGATTTATGCATGGACCCAACTCTTCTTTGAAATGGGGCAATGTCGCTAAAATAACTAATAATAATAGATTAAAAATTGAAAGACGACAAAACGCCTGTGTGCCTCGTTTTTTTTACATACAATTTACTAACCTTTCACTTCTCCCTTTTTTTTTTTTTTTTTTTTTT
>JAJMKG010000062.1:0-27265 GCA_030563865.1 Dujonia oleophila | reverse complement strand
ATTGTACGCGCTCTATTCATTTAGACTCCTGGTCTAAATCTAAAGGTGGATGCTACTATCAAATGTCAGATGTTCTTTTCTCTTTTATCAAAGCTTTTCTTTTTTTTTTACGCTTTTTTTTTTTTTTTTTTTTTTTTTTCCTCGCCGTTTTATATGACCAAATCTTTGTGCATGGCGTCAAGCTGGAATTTTACATATTAATCAGCTGAGAATTTCGAATGCGATCATCAGAAAATAGAAACAGTGCTACAAAAATCGGACCGAAAGTGTGTCTTCGTTGCACGATACTCAGCTCAACGTTACGGTAAAAAATAAAAGCTGACAAACGAAAGTAGAAATAAAAGTGGGGGCGAGATTCAAATCGTCGAAGTTTATTATCGACCGATCTGGCTTGCAAGCTCTTGCCTTATGTGGGAGTTTGTTTTGATGTTGCTACAGGATACTCGAGTAGTGAACTGCAATTTTTTTCAACACTGAATGATTCTCTTCTTTTTTTTTTTTTTTTTTTTTTTTTTTTTTTTTTTTTTTTTTTTTTTTTTTTTTTTTTTTTTTTTTTTTTTTTTTTTTTTTTCTTAATTTTCTTGACCTCTTTTTTTGCTCTTTCTCTCTTCATTTCCTGATTATATACAGTCGAAATTAATCAGTTTACAGGAAATCCAATTTTTGGAAATCACATTCACTTTTAGAGGCAAGTTGGGTTGTATTATTCATCTTTCTTTCTGTCATTTTTTTGTTTACACCTGGTAGCGGAGCTAATTATTCATAGACAGGTAGCGCAGATTACCAGAATTCTGCTCACAACTAAGACTGTCCCAACAAACGAACCTTGGAGAATTCCTTATAGGCATACATCATTTTGAAAGCGGAAAAGAGGTTCCAAATTTCCAATCATCCGTGTCAATTATTTTTTATTTAATAGTACGCCATGGAGTACTTAAAGTTCACCTCTAAGCCATCAGGCAAGCACAATGGCAAGGAACATATAATCATCGTGGGGGCAGGAATAATAGGAGTGTGTACCGCCTACTACCTTACAACCCATCCCAAATATGACCCCGAAAAGTATCACATCACCATTATCGAGAGCAAACGTGTAGCGGGGGGAGCCAGCGGGAAGGCTGGTGGACTCTTGGCACTCTGGGCATTTCCCCAGCAGATTGTCCCCATGTCTTTTGACCTCCATCAGACATTAAGCAACAAGTACAACGGAGAGAAGGAGTGGGGATATAGACGACTCACAACAGTATCCTTAGAAGGGGACTTGAGTGGGGTACAGGATTCTGCATCTGAGAACTCATCTGATGACG
Source organism: Dujonia oleophila (assembly GCA_030563865.1). NCBI lineage: Eukaryota > Fungi > Ascomycota > Pichiomycetes > Serinales > Debaryomycetaceae > Dujonia > Dujonia oleophila. The sequence continues at coordinate 25,958 of JAJMKG010000062.1, read as the reverse complement.
ACGAAGATGAAGACGAAGAAGAGGAAGAGGACGGCAAAGTAGCAGCCAAAAACGGAGACATCGACGTTGGTTCTCCCCACTCCACCATGACCAACCCATCAGCATCTAAATCATCGATTTCGTCAACGGCTTCGACGTCGTCATCGTCCGGATGGTCGTCCGCATCGGCCTCATCGAATAACAATAACACAGATTCAAATACCAAAAGGAAGGATCAATTAATAGAAGAATCTTATAAGCATGTTGCCGAGGGCCAAGAAAGTGACTCGTCATCGGAAAAGCCTCCAAAGAAGGCCGCCAGGAATACCCGTTCCCAGACGAGAAGAAACAATTCGAACTCGTCGTCTAAGAACAAGCTCCCCTCAGATCTTAAATGGATTAACTCAAGCTTAATAGACTCTTGCTCTTCGTTAGGGGGAACCGACACGACTGCTCAGGTTCTTCCATATAAATTCACTAATTTCATATTGAAGAAGGCGGTGGAATACAGTAAGGGATCCATAGAGTTGATTATAGGAAAAGTGGAGGAGATCCAGTATTCTATGGAGACTGGCCAGGCAACTGGGGTGATATTTACGCCGTCGTCGTCCAAGACCACTGAGTCAGTGGGCGATAGAGTTGAGTTGAGTGGTGAAAAGATAGTGTTGTCCGTAGGTCCCTGGACATCAAAGATTTTACCCGATTGTCCTATTTCTGGTCTTAGAGCACACTCTATAACGGTTGCTCCGTTCAAAGATCAGTCTGTTTCACCGTATGCCATTTTCACTGAATTGAAGACTGGCCCCACGACGTACATTTCGCCTGAGATATATGCTAGACATGATGAAGTTTACGTATGTGGTGAGGGAGATTCTGCTGTTGATGTACCCGAAACGACAGATGACGTTGAAGTTGTTAAGTCAAAGTGTGACGAGTTATTCAGGCAAGTGGGGAAAGTGTCGCCCAACTTGAGAAAGGGCCATATCTTGAAGAGACAGGCATGTTATTTACCCGTTCTTGATGTGCCCTCATCTTCTGGTCCTTTAATTGGGGAAACCAATGTAGAGAATTTGTTCTTATGTTCAGGACATTCGTGTTGGGGGATTAACAATGCGCCAGGAACTGGGAAGATTATGAGTGAATTGTTACTTGATGGAGTGTGTCATTCAGCCGACATTTCAGGCTTGGATCCTTCGTTGTACTTCGATGCGAGTGTGTTAGTTAGCGATCAAGAGTATGATGATTCGAGTTCGGAGACGGGAGACACTGACAGTGAGTGGTCTTAGGGATAGAAAATGGGATTTTTTTTAATAATAATAATAATATACATTCTGGTCATTTTGAGATACTTGCTGATTTTACGGTTATAGTAGTTTATTCGATTTTCTTTTATTAAGTACACATAAGAAAAGAGACGCTAGATTATACTAACAACCATCAAAAGAATACGTTATATATCTTACAATGAATGCATTTAACTTATTTATATTTAAGAAATAACTTAGTTTCTCTTAGCGAAACGTCTTGGACCTCTTTGAGCAGAGATGGCGACGGTTTGGATTGGGATCTTGAAACCTAAAGTCTTAACCAAGTCAGCAGTTTCAGAGTCAACTTCTAATTGACCGTTGGTGTGAGATAAGTCCAAAGCAGAGACTTCTGGAACGTATTGATCCTTTCTTTCTCTTTCTTCTTCTTGTAACTTGAAGGAGATACCTCTAACTGGACCCTTTTGAATTCTCTTCATCAAGTGGGTGGTGTAACCAGCAATCTTGTTTCTCAATCTCTTGGATTGGATAACAGCGATTTCTGAAGTTAATCTCTTGTTGGTTTCAAAGTCCAAGGTTAACTTTGGGTAGAAACGTTCAATTAAAACCTTAGAGGCTCTCTTAACAGTCTTAGTTCTAACACGACCCTAGAATATAGTTAGTATACATCATTAATATTATAGAATAAATAAGTTTTTTTTTGTTGTTTCAAAACTTTCAAAATCATCCTCCCTTGCAGATTTTCTTCAATAATGACCAGCCCATGGTAGAAATAAAACGGCAAACAGTGCTAGTCAACAACCATTTGATGGCTTACTACTCTCCTATCATTTCTTCGCTGTTGTCTACAATATTGATCACAATCTCGTAAATTTGTTCATCAGTACGTCAAAACCCGTTTTCTACGTCGTTAAATGTAGTTCATCGTTATACCACTATTTCAAATCTGTTTGGTAGTCTTTCCGCTTGACAGAAAAATTTTTCATTTTTTTTTTTTCAAGTTTTCAATTTGGTCTACAGAGCCTCCCACAAACGGCCGGTTCCATTGATTGATTTTTATCATTCTTTTCTCTTTATCGTATTGCTGATGTCTATACATCACCATCATCTGTAAGGGAGTTGTTACAACATGTAATATCACTGGTACATACCATCTTGCTTGTTTAATATGTAGATTATGTGGTTACAAGAAGCTATTTTTCAAGTTTTTTTTTTCTACTATACTTAAAATTGGAAAATGTTACACCCTCAGCAGTGCGGGACTGCGTACAGGCATCGTGTCGAAACGAAAATTTGTTTATATACTGCACATAGGAGGATTTGCGGATTGTATGCAACACCAGAACCGGCATTAGATCCAGAACGCAGGAATGAACCACGTGATTGTTGTGACTGTCAAATTGGTTCTGCTCTAGTGGTGCTTGCTGCAGCACTGGGCTTCACTAAGGAGAGGCACTGAATAGTGTGAACATATGAGTGAACACGAGCACGGGGATTATCTAAATTCTTAGCTTTCGTGGTGAAGCTGGTTCGAAAACAGCAAGAATTAATTCGCAGGTGATAGTAAGGTGCTGGGTGCTTGATGGTATACTGAACTGTAGTGGCTCCAGTTAAGCGCAATAAAGGGACTGTATGTGAGACCTGCATGTAGACCACTACAGCTTAGTGTTGGCCCCAAGGGCAATAGTACCGTAGCGGGTGCTGCTTTCTGCTCATATCTGCTGTTATCCTATCATAAGAAAGGATCAGTGGTAGCTTCAAGCTCTGTACCTTTCTCTTAACACCAACTGTGTAGGTTTTCTGCTCTTTCAATAATCAGTTCCTATAGAGAGGGGCTGCAGGCTGCTTTCCACTACAGTGCGAATTGCTGCAACCACTTGATACACGGTATTACAGTGACCACTCGTACTCTTGGCTCCAAAAAAAAAAGCACACCCTACTTGATCAGTACTAGTTCTCTCTCTCTCTTTCCTCTTTCGCCCGCTATCGCAAACCCTCGCTGGTTTTCATCCACTAACCCTCTTCATCGCCCTCTCTCACATCCTCCCTCTGAGCCAAGTCAATATGGCTGCAAAGTACCTGCACATAAACCCCTGCATGAATTCAAAAACAATTCCAAACTGACTAACCCACTGGCCCATACCTGAGCACAAGTCATCTACCTATACCGCCCATAATCAATTCAAAGTTGACAGTTTTTTCTGGATAAGCGGCAGAGAAGTCAAAATAAGCTGCTTAGGGACGACAAGAGAGCAAAATTAAGCGACCCCATTGTATATTAATAGGCATCTACTGAACACCAACACAGTAAGAGCCACCCAGAAGCATTCCGTGAACTTTCTTGGCCCAGGAACTCACCCTAATCGCTCTTTTTTGTGAGTCAGTATGGATAACAAAGGAAAGTTATACCATTGTGATGTTTGTTCATCGGACTGCACCAACCGTATAAGAATAACGTGTGCTATTTGCACGGATTATGATCTATGTGTGCCCTGTTTTGCAGCTGGTTCTACAACAGGGGACCACAAGCCGTGGCACGACTACCAAATTATCGAGCAGAACACGTACCCAATCTTTGACGAAGATTGGGGAGCTGATGAAGAGTTGCTCTTGATTCAAGGATGTGAAACGTTTGGACTAGGCAACTGGCAGGATATCCTGGATCACATTGGAAGTAGATCGAAGGAGGAAGTAGCTAAGCATTACTTTGACGTGTACTTGAACTCGGAGGAGTACCCGCTCCCGGAAATGAACAAGGACTTCACAGACATCTCTCCAACAGAATTTTTGGTCAAGAGGAGGGAGAGGTTAGAGCGTAGAAAGAACTTACCGTTACCACCTCCCAAGACCAAGCCCGTAGCATCTGTTCCTCTCTGTCACGAGATCCAGGGATATATGCCTGGTCGGTTGGAGTTTGACCACGAGGCTGAAAATGATGCAGAAGTTCCTGTAAAGGATATGATTTTCGATCCAGACGACCTGACTGGTGATATCGAGTTGAAGTTGACCATTTTGGACATCTACAACTCGAGATTGACCACCAGAGCAGAGAGGAAGCGGATCATGTTACTCAACGGATTATTGGACTACAGAAAGAACATAAGTAACGATAAGCGGAAGTCCAAGGAGGAGAAGGAGTTTATGAAACAGATCAATACGTTTATACGAGTGATGACGCCTGATGATTTTGAGTCATTCCTGAGAGACTTACTCACAGAATTGAAATGTAGAATAAAGATCCAGCAGCTTCAAAACTGGAGAAGGAACGGTATAACCACCTTGGAGGATGGAAACAAATTTGAAAAGGATAAACTCATCAGGGCTGCGCAGTATCAAAGAATGGGGAACGGGGGGTTGTCAGCTAGACACGCTACGTCAGGGACATCTTCGTTTAATGGATCTACTCCCAACACACCAAACGGAGGAATCAGCAACGGTAGAAAAATGTACCTGTCCAATGCCACATCTCCTCCACCGGACTTCAAGCCAAAAATTACAAGTAATAGGGTCCCATTGGACATTTCGCACGCTGCAGACTTTGACTTGCTTTCAGATGAAGAGAAGCAGTTGTGTGCTACTTTACGGACGTTACCTAAACCATATTTGGCCATTAAGAACCAGCTCATGAAGGAAGCGGTGAAAAACAACGGAGTGTTGAAGAAGAAAGATGCTAGGCAATCTTTGAAGATCGACGTCAACAAGGCGTCCAAGATCTATGAATTTTTCGTCCAGATGGGATGGTGTACACAGGGCTAGTGTAAGAGTATTATAGAAATAGACGAATTATGAAAAAAAAAAATAAAAATAAAGAAAGAAACAAGAAGAAGTGAAAACTAAACAATAAAACAAAATTAAAATCAGTAGAACCGCAATAGTTCGTAAAAGGTACTCAATGGCGATTCCCATAAATCCATTAAAGCGAGAGTTACTTTGACACGGCGTGCTTCCAGAGCCTCTGTAGAACAGTAGTGCACCCTCTAAGGTGTTGCTGCTCTGCACAAGGCTGCGACACTGCGCAACGCGGGCTCAAAACCAAAGTGAGGATGCAACTCTCAAAAAAGATTCGATTTAGACACTTCATCGTTAACCACGTCCTTGTTTAAGCCAATTAACGTATAATGAAGACGTCTATCGCCCTCACTTTGCTTTTATCGACATTGGTATCAGGCCAGTGGTATCCCCAAGACCAAAAAGCAGAAATCCCACTGGAAATCAAGGGCTACACTACCGGACAAGAGATATCTTTGGAATGCATTCAAAGAAATATAGATAATGGAGAGCACAAGTTTGATGAGCAAAATAGGATCATATACGCGCCTTTCCCCAAATGTAAAGAAACTGGCCGTGCCTTGTCCTTGAAATACGGAACGAACGAAGATATAAACTGTACGATCGGGTTCACCGATGAGCTTTATCACTTGTTCCAGCTCTACATTCACGAAGATGCTCCATTCAGTTGTAGAATCCCAATCAGTAGCGAAAAGGATTACGTCAGAAAGGGAGGAGCTTTCATCCCATTGACATTCAACTTTAGAGGAGAAATCCACGATTCGCACCTTGACATTGACGACTCCATCAACGTAGTTGCTATAGGAACCCCTTTAAACGACGCTGAAGGCACTGTTGTTAGTGCCGCGGCTTGGTCCTCAGGCACAAACGCAACCCGTATAGTTATCGGGGACTATCTCACACTTAACCTTGGAATTCGGTGGTTGAATGGGTTATCACCTTCTGGGGGTTCCTCTGGAGAATTGTTGAAGGTGTCCAATCTTCCTTTTGCTGATGGGTTTTACAAGCTCCCTATATCGTTCATGAAGTTTACATTTGAGTGGTACGTCTCCATGTTGTTTGCTGGTGTTGCAGGTGCTGTGGTAATGTACGCTTTTGTATATTTCACCAAGTTGGGCCGTGGTAATCAACATAACAAGTGGATTGACCCAGAAGTTGGCTTCACAAAGCATGATTAAGGTGTTGGGAGAAGAAGAAACAAATTATAAATAAATAAAAAAGAACCAGGGAATTTGCATACATAACTCTATTGAATAAATGCACTGAGCACGTTATATACCAAAAAAAAAGAAAAAGTTATAAAAAAACGATTATTACAACATAAACTGAAAGTGGGTCATGGATACAGACGTTCGCTTTATTACTATTGATTCCAGTCTTCTAATTCTTACATTTCTTGATAATAGCTCTCAATAATGCCTCCACTCTGTCAGTTGGTTTGTTATCCTCGTCCAACAAGAACTGGTTGGTCAAGTGCTCTACAAACATCGCCGTCAACTGCTCCTTTTCTTTAGGGTTGATTGTTTTGGTCTTGTAAGCCATGAATTTGTTGACTGACAATTGCAAGGAACCAGCCAAATTGTCACTGGTACTGGTGATACTTCTGATTGGTAATGTAATGTCGATCAAATAAGTCTTGAAGTTCTTTTGGTAGTTGGCTTGCAAGTGGTTCAATACATGCATATAAAGGTAATCCTTATTTAAGTCCTCAAAGTGGTCGACTATACGCAAGAATTTTTCAGCAATTTCAAAAGTCTTAGATTCAGCAGTCACTGCGGTAGAATTAGTTGGGATAGTTTTAAGGATAGCTGGAATGCATAAGTCAAAGATGGTCAAAGCCACATCTCCTCTCAAGGCGGGGTTCGTTTCTGGGTTTCCGAGAACATTCATATCTGCTTCAGGTAAGTGCTTCAATTCTTCTTTCATAACCTCCTCACCAGTTTGCTGAGGCAATATTATCATATTACTGTCTACGTCCAACTCCGTTGTGTCCTTGTCCAAGGCACTCTGCAACTTATCACTTTCGCTCTGCAAATGATCCTGTTGCTGCTTTTGGGTAATCAATCCTAACACTTTTCTTCTAGCCAACAATCTGGAAACGTATGTTAACTCAAATTGGGCATACGATAACCATAGTTCCAATGAGTCTGGGTTGAATCTCAACCCTCTTTGAAACAACACTCTTGCACCTTTAGCGTTGGCATTTGTCTCAAATTCATACTTGGCCGCAGATAACCAAGCATCCACATTTCTAGGCTGCAATTGTAATAACCTGGAGTACACTTTATATATGACTTTAATTGCTCCATTGGACTTTGCGAACTTCAAGTATTGTCCCCAAATCGACAAGTCTCCAGGGTATCTCCTAGTGGCTCTGTCGAAAATAAACAAAATTCTTCTAGAACCTGCCCAGTCCAGCAAACTAGGCTTGGTTTCGATTAAACCAACTTTCGATAATCTGTTGTATCTTTTCTTTCTCAACTTTTCTAAGTTGGCTTCAAAGTCAGCGTATTTTAAAAAATCTCTAGGCTTTGATCCTCTACCTTGGATACGATGCTCAAAGTCTGTTCTTCTTCTCATGATCATGGTAATTTCATTTTTATCGAAAAGCCCTTTTTTAGTGAGATCCTCGAGTTCGGGAACGGATTGCTCGAGATAATACCTAACCTTTTCTGCCATTTCTAATTGTGTGGTTACTAGATCGCTCTCTATAGCTCGAGTAGCTGGGTTTTTTTTTCAGTAGCCGATGAGATGAGCTTAAAGGTGGATCGTTATATACAGGATCATCAACCTAGAGACTCCTCTCGGTAAGCAAGGATTCGGTAATTAGATTCTGTAATTAGATATTTTCGATGCAGTGTTAATTCAATTGAGGTTTTTAATCATCAAAAAGTCGATACCTCGTTAAATAATTGTAATTAAGCTAGAAAAGGAGTAATTGTTATGATGCTTGATCATGAGAATGAAGTATGGTGGTGCGTAAAAATAGAACATACCTGGTAAAAAAAAATCCCTACAAATGGCTCTGCAGCTAAGTATATTTTACAACTTTGAGAGCTCACTAAGTACTAACTATTAAAAGTTTTAGTAAGCATTTTATACAATTCCCATGGCTTATACCTTAGGATTTGCATGTAGTACATAGTTCAAACAGTTATGTTGCAACTTCAGCAGCGCTGCCATTCACTGGTTGCAACAAAGTCCATATGCAGGATTTCTGACTTCCACAATTTTATTTGTATTAAGGAAACATAACCTGGCGAACAAGGTCTAAGCCAGAGGTGGCATCAGGTATGGTGGAACAAAGAAACTGTTAAGGAGTCGCCATTTCTACTAATGTGTTACATATGCAATAACAACTTGCAGAAAATAAAAAGTCAAAAAAAATGACAAATGCTCCAGGAGGGGTTTGAACCCACGACCGTCGCGTTCCTCACACGACCGTGACTTATGGTATAACCAAATCGTCGTAATACGGCTATAAGCACGAAGCGCTAACCTCTGCGCCACTGGAGCATCTGCTGTCTGAATTTTTGTTTTTCGTGCTTAATACGAAAGCATGTTTGGATATATGCAGGTAAATTTTTCAGTATCTAGTAGAGAGATTCTAGTCCATGTTGATGAACAACAGGGACACTTAGTACGTTGGAAAGAACCAGGAGAGTCGGTTCATATCGCGAGTCACTTTTAACCTTTGATCAAGAATTAACGGTAATCTCTTAAATCGTAGTTCTCTCCTCATTGCTACAAAATTTCCTTTCGCACCAGGCTACTTGTTCTGTCCTAGATACAGTTCTCTACTTATGCAAGGTACATATTCATTAAGTAATGTTGGTCTGGCCCTCTATCCTGTTTGCAAGTCAATCTCATGTTCTATTAACATTTCGCATTCTTCAGTCTCTTACTTTATCAAATCTCAGAAGTTGGTTAATGGGTTTAGGAATCTAAGTCAAACCCAATACAGAGCTAACGCAGGCAGTGGTCATGTCTACCAATCCGTTAGAGCTTCTACCGTCTACATTTCTTAAACAATACCAATTCCCTATTCAAGTACTCTTATGTGTTCAATAACTAATTCTCTTCTTTCTTGCAAAAGCTTACTTTCAATGGACTATCTGATAAGTCAAGGAGAACCACAGCGAAATCTTAAGACCACCAGCGAAAGTGAAAACGCTTTATGAGAATAACCTTGCTGGCGATATGCGATATTTGAAGTTGAGACGAGTCCTTTACAGGAAAACCAGAGAGCTGATCCAAGGAGTTTCTCCTTCTAGTTGTGCAATTGAGATCTCTCTCACATCTTGCGGATTGTAGGTGCCCGTTATTGCACCCACTCTAAAGTACCTTCCAAAGTACATTCTCTGAGGCCAATGAGCATCTCACTTCAGTGGGTTGCACTAAATTTTCCAAGAACAATCAGACAGCTGCTTTATTTTCGACCCGTTTCTGAGTGGATTCGTGTCCGTCTAAGTAGTCGGAGGTATTTCGTTGAAGCGACAGAGTACCACCAGGTTGCAACCTGTGCGGCTCTAATTTTCTCCCAACCTATTCGGGAATGATAAGCAGTTTTACAGATTACATGATGATATGATGGATGATGCGATATGATTCATCAATACATCAGAAGTAGGAACTTCAATCTGACAATTGCGAAACATAGATCACTTTCGGGTTATTGTAATACCAGGAAATGTGAGTATCAACAGGTGGAAATCAAGAAAGATCTTGCTGGAAGAGCAAAGATGGTTAAGGCACCAGATACAGACATATATAACGCATTTGAAACTAGAGTCTAATTTTAGAGTTTCGGAAGGAAGATTACGACAGGGAAGAAAATATCTCTCAATAATGCATATATTTCAATATTGACATTTTAATGGCACGCCATGGTTCTTCCCGAGGGAGAATCTTGCCCCCAGAAGTGATGTCCAAGAACAGCCCCAACCACAGTAGCGATCATGTACCAACCGTTGTAGGTCATGAAAATCAACATGAGCATGAATGAATATCCAACTTGGAATCCGTAGATCAAAGACTTCAGCCACTTTGCGTGTCTACGCGAGATTGTTCCCGAATTGCTAGCTACTGGTGGTGGCTGCGCAATTACAGCATTGGATTCTCTTTTATTAAACCAAAATTTAGTATACTCATATCCTGCAGCAATAATTACGATCGCGACTAAGGTGGCTAAGAATTGTGGGAATGTTTTAACATGCCACCATCTGTAGACGACGCAAGTATTCTTCCAGTCCCAGGTGAAGAGCATCTAGAATGTTAGTACAGTTGCTGGAAATGCACCCCATATATGGTCTCTTCTCTTCGAAACCTTCTTTATTTTTTTTTCTGCTTCTGCGATCAGACCCTGTAATTGAATAATTACAACTAGCAAAGGTCAAAATTTTAAAGGCAGTTTTCACTTTCTTTTACTTACATTCATCGAGCACATAGCGGGCATGTCGTGGTCCATGTCTGGCATGGAGTGGTCCATTCCTGAATGGTCCATATTAGATGAGTAATGTGTAGAGTGATCCATTTTCGAAAGAAGAAAAAAATTTTTTTTATGAAATGTGAACTATTATGACAACGGCGTACTGCAAAGAACCAGAAGAACAGTGCAAAATCAAAATTGGAATTACTTGAGCAATTTATGCTATTACCGAAAGTGCTATAACTGCAACTTGGAGACGAATTACACGCTGCGTCTTTTTCGCTGCCGAGAGAATGAGGGTTGGTTGTATGCAGTAAACGGTTCCAGCCTTATTAAGGTTTTCAAGTAAAATCTACACGGCACCCCACCATCGTCGTATCTTCCAAAGATAGTCATGAAGATTACCACACCTGAAGAGAGAGAAGCACACGGAGCCTACGTAACAGGCGAAGCCGTTAAGGGAACATTGATCGGAGGATTGACATCCAGTGCAACCTACCTATATATCAAAAGATATCTGCCTGCCCAATTCAAGTCCTTCAGTACTAGTGTAAAGGCTTGCCTTCTTATTTTACCCACGATCGGATTATGCTCGTTTTGGGCCGAAGAGGGTTCTCGAGAATTCGATATGCAGATGCACTCTGAGCATGGCAGTGATCTTAAGGTCTTGCAGGAATACCAGACCTGGAAGCAGAAGTCTCTTGGTGAACAAGCAAAGCTCGTCTTGGTAGACAATAAATTCAAGATCTTGATTGGCTTGTATGGTGCTTCGTTTTTCGCAGCGCAGGAACTTTCGAGATCCAAAATTGGTGCGCAGGCTCAAGCGCTAGCTAGAAGGAACTATTCTTTGGGGTTTGCTGCGGTTTTTCTAGGCAGTTTAATCGCCATGTCTAGACCTGCAAAGGAAAAACCCAGTGAAGAGTGGAAAAAGTATTTGAAAGAAGAAGCTTGAGAATAGTAGCCTAGCTTGCCTGTCTGGGGCAGCACTTGTACATAGAACTTACCTAGCCTCTACAAATCCGCCTCCTGTATATAGTCGTTTATGATTCATGGAACATCTTTTTTTTTTTTTTTTTGACTGCTTGATGTAGAAAAATTTCATACACCCAAGACGGCAGTAAATCATAGCTATTTGCCCTTATATTGGTGATTTTTTCACGTAGATACACTGTTGGCATTGGCTAAAAGACTATAGACGAAACCCCCTCGCTTTGATGCCTCCAAAGAATAAAAAAAATAGCGGCCCTGCCAAGGGTAACAAGAAGCAGAAGGAAATCGTTCAAGATGAGAGATTTCAGGCCATTGTGCTCACCGATTCCTTTGAAACAAGGTTCATGCCCTTGACTTCTGTTAAGCCAAGATGTTTGTTACCACTTGCCAACGTCCCCTTGATCGAATACACATTAGAATTCCTTGCCAAGGCAGGTGTCAACGAGGTTTATTTGATGTGTTCGTCTCACGGAGACCAAATCCAAAAGTACATTGAAGAGTCCAAATGGTCCAGTCATGAGTCTCCTTTCAACATTTCCACGATATTATCACTTGAATCGAGATCTGTAGGTGACACGATGCGTGACTTAGACAATAGGGGCTTGATTACCGGAGACTTCCTCTTGGTTAGTGGAGATGTAGTGACCAACATCGACTTCAACCGGGCCATGGCCGTGCACAAGCACAAGAAGCTGTTGGACAAAGACCACATTCTGACCATGGTCTTAACCAAGGCTTCTCCCTTACATAGAGCTAGGTCACCACTCAATCCAGCCACGTTTCTCATGGACAAGAAGACCAATAGAATCATCTACTACCAACCGATCCCATCAGCAATTCTGGCTAGCGGCGGCAAGTCATGTTCTGCTAGCATAAATATAGACCCTGAATTGTTGGAAGATGTGGAAGACGAAATGATGTTGAGAAATGACCTTATTGATTGTCATGTAGACATTTGCACCCCTCATGTCCCACAAATCTTTCAAGATAACTTTGACTATCAGTACTTGAGGCGTGATTTTGTGAATGGGGTGTTGACTTCAGACTTGTTGAAGAAGACCATTTACGCCTACATCATTGAAAATGATGAATACGCCGCTAGAGTGGAAAGTTTGGCCACCTATGGGGCGATATCGCAAGATATTTTGGCAAGATGGAGTTACCCCTTGGTTCCTGATGCTAACTTGTTGGACCACCAGACATACTCATACGAATTCAACAACATTTATAAAGAAGAAAAGGTTATTTTGGCTCAATCTTGTAAGATTGGAACCAGCACATCGATAGGAAGTAAGTCCAGCGTTGGTGAGGGCAGTTTCATCAACAAATCTGTCATTGGAAGGAACTGTCAAATAGGAAAGAATGTGAGGATCTCCAATTCATACATTTGGAATGATGTCGTGATTGAAGATAATTCTGTTATAGACCATGCCATCATTGCTAATAACGCTAAGATTGGGTTTGGGGCTACTGTTAACCCTGGGGTAGTTATTGGGTTTAACGTCCAGCTCGGTAAGAATAAGTCCGTTGCTAACAATGTTAGAATCGTAGAGAAACCGATTGAAAGAGAAGATGATGCATTTGACAACAACTCTTCGTTTGGATCTGATTATGAAGATAATGAGGAAGACAATGAGGAAGATTCAGAATTAAAGAAAGGGTACCAACAAAATACCGTGGGCGCTATGCCCTCCATTGACGTCAAGGACGTTGATCTTGTCGGCGAAGATGGTACAGGATTTCTCTACACTTCTGAGAGAGACTTTGATGATTCAGACTCCGAATTCGAAGTTTCCAGCTCCTCCAATGCCCCCTATTCTGGTATTGTTTACCAATTGCAAGGTTTGAACTTCTCTGACGAGTCGATTGCTTCCTTAACCACCCACAAGTATAAATCTAAGAGACGTAGTAACAGAAACAGACGTCTATCATCTACATCTGTTGTCTCTACTGATTTTGAAGGAGGATACTCAGAAGTTGAAGATGAGGAAGATTTTGACAAGGAAGCCATTGCTACCGTCGAAAGAGCCATGGAGAATAACCACGATATCGACACTGCATTATTAGAATTAAATACGTTGAGAATGTCGTACAACGTCACTTACCATGAGGTCAGAATGGCAACAGTTCAAGCTATTTTGACTAGAGTGGTTCATTTCATATCCACTGACACTTTGGAAGTGAAGGAGGCCACTGAGAAGATGTTTAGGTCCTGGGGCCCCTTGTTCAGAAGACAAGTATTTGACGAAGAAGAGCAAGTTGACTTGATCCAGTTGTTGCAAAACAAGTCTGTGATTTTAGACAACACCTATAACCAAAAGATCCTTTTCTTCGCAATTAATATCTTGTATGACGAAGAAATCATCGAAGAAGATGGTATATACACATGGTGGGACAGTGCAGCATCGAATGCCACCAAAGAATTGACAACTGTGAAGGAATTGACAGGAAAATGGGTTGACTGGTTGAGAGAAGCGGAAGAAGAGAGCGACGAAGACGAAGACTAACACTATTAAATAGTATATAGGTATAGACATCAATTTATTACTAAATTTTTCCTTCCAATTAAAAAAAAAAAGAGGATGTTATGATTGATGCTGCAATTTTAGGATTTCCCAAAGAGGCAGTTGCGCAGAAATGGCTGCAATTTTTTTTTTTTTTTGTTACTTTCCATTTTTTGAGCTTTTGCACTTGTGTAGACCCCAAAGGGGGGTTGCAATCACGATCAATAATAGTTTCCGTTGTTGTATCCTTGATTTTCCCTTGGTATTAGCTTCTTGGGAATTTGTGGAACCGAGATGAGTGAAGATACACATCGTTCATTTCGAAGTTTGAAGTCTTTGAAGGCACCTGGTACTTTCGATGTCAGCAAGCCGCTTAATCAACTAAAATACTTCGAAAATACCAAGGATACGCCAAGTTTACAAGTTAATCAGACGGGAAAATTGAAAGGAGAATGTGGTAAAGTTTCCAGTCAAGCTCATGGTGCTTGTATCTTGCGTCTCCCAGAATCTGCTTCAAAGAAACCTGTTATACTTGCACTGCCAACATTACATATTGGTTTGAAAGAATTGAGGGCTGAGAGGATTGATTCGTCTGAAGGAGAAAAAGAAGAAGGAAAAGAAAGACTCAAAGGGTATAAATTAGACAACGACGATGAAAACCAGGAAGAAATCTTCTATGAAACCTCACCTGTGTTGCCCACTAGCAGCTACCTTCCTAAAAGTGATTCTTTCAACAACTTTGAGCTAAATGAGTACATTAACTTCAAGTTAGACTCCAGTAACATTCTCAAGCAAGAGAAAGCAAAAGAAAAAGAAGTCTATTACGATTCACCTCTTCAAGAAAACTTTCTTCGAACTGTGGATGTAAACTTTGAGCCAATGGGAGAGCCATTGATTCCTGATTCCATGCCATTGAATTTAAGTTCATTGATTTCGGATGCGGATCAAATTATGATCAGAAAGTCAGGCCCATTCTGCAACATTATCGATAAAACCACGTTCAAGCTACTCCAGATTCTAGAATATGAGTTCGATTTGGTAAACGAGGAAGAAGTTGCTGATAGCGGTGAACATACCTGTGGGTGGCTCCAAGGATTAAGAAGATCATTATTTGGGTACCTGGAGTCTGAATACGGATTGTTGTATCCTTGGCGATATTTGGATGCTCCTCAAGAGCCAGCTGACGTAGTGCATATGTTTCGGAGTGAGAGGGAATCTGAGGAGGAGGAGGAGGAAGAAGAAGAAGAAGAAGCAACAGAGTCACTGGATGAAAGGATTCGTGTATTACAATTGCACAACGCAAATGTCTTCTATCAACTGATTCTATGTTGTTCTTTGATGCTGCATACTTGAAGCGAAAAACTGCTCTCTTGTTAATTCTGCACGCTTTCTCCACTGTTTTAATTCTTCCCTCTCAAGCGATGAGAAGTATATTGAAGATCCTGGCCACGATCCCAATGATACCTTCGAATTTGAAGATTTCCATTCCTGTCTAATTTGACTTAAGACGTATGACTTCAATCCTGGTATGCTAGCCAAACCTCCTACAAAGATTATGTTATCTAGGATTCTAGATCTTACGTCTATGGCACACTTTGTTATGAATGATAGTATTTCGCTTGCAAGCTCAGAAGCAAGGAGTTCGGCTATTTCATAGCATATGAATTTGGGTATTGTTATTTCTTCATTAATTCTGTACTGTTTGAAAGAAAGGTTGTCTTCAGTACTGCCGTTTTTTCTTATGAATACTGAAGTTTGTATGAAGTTCTCCACAAGCTCAAATCCTGAAGCAGAAGACAAGAGCAGATCCAACCTGTCATTGCCCAACTCAAGCCATTTTTCAACTATTTTATAATGCAATGCAAGACCCGATGTGTGGGTAGATGATAATTCCAAAGAACAAACTACTCGTAAATCAACAACTGAAACCACTACTGCTGACAGCCAGCCCAAGTGAACTACCAAGCTATCAGACAATCCAGCTGCTACAACCTCCATGACTGGTTCCGAAATCCAAGATATGGAACTAAATTTCAAATTTGAGAGTAGAATTTCCGTAATATGATCCTTTTCCTGTTTCGATATGTATGCTGGTTCTATTAGAATAGCTTTACAGTGAGTGGGAAGTAGTAATAGCGACTCAAGACTCTCCTGAAGGTAAGTTTGGATTTGAAAATCTCGGCTCGATTTCAAACTATCTTGATCAAAACTGAAGATTTTCGAGACTTTTTTATGAAGTGGGGTTTCTAAAAAGGATGAAACTAAGGTCCCTCTCTGGACATCAGTCAATGCCTTATCATCGGTTCCATAGCCAGGAGGGAATGTGTCCAAGCATGAATTTTCGTTAACGAAAGACTGTATCGATTTTTCACCCAGACGCACTGATAGGAACTTTTGCCTGGGCACCAATTCCCCAACCTGGCCAATTCTTATGAAACACGCTCCAATATCAATTAGGATCAGTTCCATTCATGAACAGAGTAATAAAGCTTTCTCAAGGAAAGGATAAAACTGAGTGATGGTGCTTGTTGTGAACTCGCCTGGGGGAAGACTCTTGGAAGAACCATATCTGTGTCACGTGTAACTCACGTGAAAACTTCCAGTTTCTATGGTGAAAATTCAAATAAACAATGCCCTCCAGGGACCCTAGGAGACATTTCTTTCGACTTCACTTGCTATCTCTATAGTGTAATTTTCCGATGCTGGGACGTGAGATGCTATTGGAGAAGAGGCAGAATAAGTTAGCAGAGCTTCTTCACCTCGTGCAGGATCCACTCTTCGAGAGAATTTCCAAAGATAGTCTAGAAGGACTCACAGAATTTCTTAACGCCAATGTTGTGGGAACAGAATTTAAGCTTGAATCACTAGCTAAGAGCGATAAACAGTCTGTAGCTGACATCATTTCAAGTAACATCACCGCAGATGTCTTCAGTGGCAGTGTAGATGCAACTATACCCGCATCTAATGGCGTGAGAGAAGGTGATGCCAATGTAGTGCCCGAGAAAAGGCATGCACCTTCTGGAGGAGCTACTGGTGCCAGTGTAGAAGGAGAACCTCCCACCAAGATGTTGAGATCTGGCTCCATAGCAAGCACTGTGCGTCACCTGAGAACTAAGCTTGAAGCTGTAAAGCAGGCAACATCGACTCGCCCGACACATGCACACTCACTGGGTAACGCGGGTGCTGCTGTTCCGCATGCTACACCAGTTCCCACCTCGTCATACACTAAATTGCACTCGGCAAGCACGATATCTAAACCCAAGGGTTTAGAGGCACAGAGAAAGCGTCAACACGATCCCAAGACTCAATTTCTCGACAGAGATATCAAAGACTTGGACGTCCTTACTGTTCCTGAGCACTATCCTACCAAACCGCACACGGTATCTTCATTGGCCGAATTATATTACCTCACGCAAACGTTGCCCTTAATCAAGCTTCTCCCGAGTAGTCACAAGGTGCTTATGTCAGAAAACTATGAGCTTGCCTTTCTAGAGGGTAAGATTGCAGTATTGTACTCTAGAATAGAAGAACTCAAGAGGCAAGGCAAGTGGTCGTTAAGACAACCTATAAAGTACAAGGATCCCATGCAAGGAAACACCCATTGGAATAACTTACTACAAGAAGGTAAGTGGATGGCTGCAGACTTTAAAGAGTCTTCAAAGTACAAGAAGGCATGCTGCTGCTTGATGGCACAGGCTGTGTCTGACTACTGGACGTATGGCCGAGAACTAGTTTGCATTAAGAGGAAGGGGGTGAAGCATTTACCAGCTCCAACTGAAGAAGATATAGAGGGAGAAACAATTCCTGATATAGCACCAGATACAACTGGCGCAGATGTGGGAGAAAAAGTTGTACCGGATGACGATGAAGAAGAAGAAGAAGAGGATCAATTTGTTGATGCTAAGGCTGTGAATTTCTCCCTGGAAGCCATAGATGTACTGACACTTTTGGGGACGACTCAAGAGACTGACCAGGAAGAGCAAGAAGGGGAGAACCTTATTGTAGAATCAATGAAGAACGCTGAGCAAGCACCTCCAACTAGCTCTAGCTCTAGTTCTCGTGCAAACAACTACCCCTTCAGGCTTCATGTTCAGATGAATGAGTTGAAGAAGATCGACCAGTCCCTTATATTAAACTTGCCAAAATTCACTGCATTTGATGACGAGAGCAGTAGCAAAAAGGGCCCTTTGAAGCCCACCGATAGCGAAAGCTCTCCATTAGCTGCAGTTTCGAGATTGTTGTACCCACTTGAGCAAGATGACGACTGGTATAAGGTGATCCTCACTGAAAGCACGTCCAATTCCAAGCAGGGCAAATCTGCTGGCCCTCCTGACTACCAGAAGGGACTCTTTGGGTTCCAATCACACCGTAGATTCAACAGTTTGAAACCTCCTAAGCCTCCGTTGATCAAAAATATTGAATTCAGATCTCCGACGATATGGTTGCCTCAGGATGATAAATATTTGATCCACTATGTAGCAGAGTTTTGCTTTAACTGGCAGCTTATTTCAGAACATTTACTGTCAACTGTTGCAAGCATGAAGAAGTACGAATCAAATATCGAGAGAAGAACCCCCTGGCAATGTTTTGAAAGGTACATTCAATTGAATGAAAAGTTTCAATTCTCAGATATGAAGGGAGTTTACTCATATCATGCTCAACAATGGTTGGAGCAAGCCCATAAGGCTCAACTGACGACTAAAAGGAGAATCTCACCTCTTGGGGTGGGCAATGAATCTATCCAGAGGGGCCATAGAAGATTGCGTTGGGCTTCCATGTTTGATGCCATGAGAAAGTCAATGAAAAAGAGAGAACACAACCTGGCAAAGACTGCCTTGAAGAGAACCAATGAGTTTGGGAACTCTCCCGGGGCTGGTACATCCATTGTAAATAAAAGATCGAGTGATAAAGTACCCTCCCCCGCGGAACTTTCGAGATTAAAGCATGAAAGAGATAAATCTATTCAGGAAGCGTACATTAATCAACAAGCTACAAGATCTAGAATGATGGCGGCAGTCGCTCAACAGCAAAAGCAGCAACAACAACTGCAACAAGGTGGAGCCAATTCCAGTGGCGGCAGATTGGCTCAAAGCAGTTCTGGAGTTAACCCTCTGCAAAAATTGCCTCCTTCTTCTTCTGGTTCGAGTGCTAATGGTTTGGGACCATCCAATACGAGCGGCATGGTTCAACCAAACATGAATTCTCAGGGACAAGGGCCAAAATCTGGTATTCCATTGCAACAGCTGCAACACCAGGGTCAAGGGCAACGAACTCAGCTGCAACAGGGCCAGCTGCTGGCGTTGGCGTCGGGCTCGCAATCTCAAGGGCAAGCTCCACCACAAAAGCCTCAATCTCTGGCTAGTCCTATGATGAAGAGACCTACGTCACCCGGAGGAACTCCTTACACAGCCGAACAGATTCAGCAGCTTCTCCAAATTCAAAAACAAAGAAGATTTATGCAACAACAGCAGCAACAGCAACAGCAACAGCAACAACAGCAGCAGCAGCAGCACCAACAGCACCAACAACAACACCAACAACACCAACAAAATCAACCACAGCAACAAATTCCCTTATCCCAAGGTCAATCCCAAGATGTACTTGGTAAGCCAGTATCCGGAACTTCGTCTATGATGCAGAATCCCAACAATCCAAACGTAGGAAGGGTGTTGCCGAAGAACAACAGCAACATCAATATAACTTCAACTGCTGGTGTATCAGGACTGGTTCCACAGCTACAGCAGCAGCAACAACAACAACAACAGCCTTATTCACAAGGAGCAAGATCACAGGCAGCTGGACCTGGAAACAAAGCCAGAATACACTTCGCACCTGCTCAAGTTTCAGCTATTATCAATTCTATTCAAACCAAGAATCCAAACTTGAGTAAAGAGCAAGTGACTAAGTTGGCAGCAACATACTTGGCTAATCTTCAACAGCAGCAACAGCAACAGCAACAGCAACAGCAGCAACAACAGCAGCAGCAGCAATATGTTGGCAGTCCTCAGCAGCAACAGAGGAAGCTTAATCAAGGGCAATACGTTCCTGCCCAACATCAGAAACAGCCACAACTTGCCACGCTAACTCCCCAGGAGAGAAACCAACTCCAAATGCTCAAGGCAGCTAGAATTGCACAACAGGAGAAGCAACTTCAGCAACAGCAACTTCAACAACGTCTTCAGCAACAGCAGAAGTCAGGAAGTGGACCAGTGTCGGGAGCTTCAAGTCCCTTGGAAGGCAGTTCTAATATGTCTAAGCAAGAATACGAGCAAAGAAAGAAGATTTTGATGCAAAGGCAACAACAACAACTACAACAACAACAGCTACAACAACAAAGCAGTCAACTGCTCCAGTCGGGTAACTCTACTTCACTGTCCCCGCAGAATCTGAATCAAGCGCCTCCAGATCAAGCAGGTAAGCAAATGAGGTAAGAGGGTTAATGTATAGAGAGGCATAGAGTAGAACTTTCGTAGACTCCGTTTACTGAATGAAAATTATACAATTAAAGCATAAAATTATACCTAATTGTAGGCAGCCAGTAGAAGTAGAATAAAGTAAGTAAAGGTGCGCAAGCGCGTAAGAGAATACCTTCAACGTTGGTCAACGTATAAGGTGCAGCAAAGGGTTAAATATTATTTCTTTTCTATGAAAAAATAGTCCTAGAAAAGAAATAACAAAAAAACAATCGCACCGCAATAAAACAGGCCAACTCGTCGTCTGGCCCCATTTGTTTAAGATTATTATTGCAATTACTCCCGTTGGATATCGAATGATGGTAAAAATCATACGAATACGCTGCAAAATGCATCAACAGATGCGGCTTGCGCGTCGTATTTTCCTGTATATAAGGCGTTTACGATGGTTTTTCAGCTTTTTTACTGCAAAGTCTGGTGATGAAACCGAAGACGAATCGTTTAGCTACACATATTTAGTAGGCCAAGGCTAGGACCTTCTTGGGTATATTTTAAAAAAAACATAAGTTGAAGTAATAAAAGGAAGAGGAAAGTGTGCCTTTGGTAGTAAAAAGATTGAGTTAAAAGATTAAATATTTTGACTGTTGTAAGCTAATTGTATTTAGATCAATGACATCCGAAAAATATGATGTTATAGTTATTGGTGCGGGGGTTGTTGGACCAGCTATCGCCACTGCTCTAGCAAGACAGGGCAGAAAAGTGCTCATTGTAGAAAGAAGCTGGGACAAACCAGACAGAATTGTCGGT
This sequence comes from Dujonia oleophila, assembly GCA_030563865.1. Lineage (NCBI taxonomy): Eukaryota > Fungi > Ascomycota > Pichiomycetes > Serinales > Debaryomycetaceae > Dujonia > Dujonia oleophila. Next base: position 4,783 of record JAJMKG010000062.1, on the reverse strand, counting down.
GAGTTGTTGCAACCTGCAGGTTTGAAAGCCTTAAGGGAGTTAGGTATGATTCAAGCAGTTAATAACATCGAAGCCACATTCGTGGAAGGGTACTACATAAAGTATAATGAAGATGTTGTCTCATTGAAATATATGGAAAAATCCAAGGCTCAGGTGACCAATCCTGTACATCCTGTACCAGGCTGCGTAAAGGACGGTAACGATCAATTAATCTCGGACACCACAGTGAACGGAAAGGAGTGGGAAGAGGATCCTAATGTAAGAGGAATTGCCTTCCATCATGGAGACTTTTTAATGAACCTTCGTGCTATTGTAAAGCTGGAGCCAAATGTAACTGCTTTGCAAGGTACTGTCACTCAAATTATACGAGATCATGAACAAACTGTTACTGGGGTAAGGGCTAAATTAACCAAGGGTGATGGATCCTCCGAAGTTCAAGAGTTCCAGTCCAAATTGGTGGTTTGCTGTGATGGGATATACTCGAAGTTCCGTAAGGAGCTCTCGAAGGAGAATGTACCACATACTGGATCCCATTTCGTTGGGTTAAATCTTGTTGATGCTAAATTACCTATGCCACACCGTGGACATGTTATTTTAGGTGATCATGCTCCAGCTATCATTTATCAAATATCTCCACACGATACAAGAATCTTGTGTGCCTACAGATCATCAAGTCCACCGTCACAAACTCTGAACGAATTATATGACTATTTGAGTAGCGAGGTGTTACCATCTCTCCCCGTGGAAACCCAGCCATCCTTCCTAAAAGCGTTGAAAACAAAGAAATTCAGAGTTATGCCTAACCAGTACTTGGCTGCTAAGAAGCAAGGTGCTCAAAGAGGGTTAATTATGATCGGAGACTCGTTAAACATGCGTCATCCATTGACTGGGGGTGGTATGACTGTGGGATTGAACGACGTAGTCTTGTTAGCCAAATTGTTGCAACCAGAGAAAGTACCTGATTTAGAAGATTACGGTACCATAGCTACACAGTTAAAGCTCTTCAATTCGCGTAGAAAGAACTTGGATGCGGTTATAAATACATTGTCCATTGCCCTTTATTCCCTTTTCGCTGCTGATAAGAATTCGTTGAAGATTTTACAAAAGGGATGTTTCAAGTATTTCTTACGTGGAGGAGATTGCATGAGTGGTCCAATGGGATTACTTTCAGGAATGTTGCCCTTCCCCATGTTACTCTTCAACCACTTTTTCAGTGTCGCATTTTATTCTATATATTGTAATTTTATTGACAGAGGTTTGTTGGGTTTCTTGGTATCGTTTTTCGAAGCTTTCGAAGTTATCTTTACTGCCATATATATATTTACTCCATATTTATGGAAAGAATTAGTTTAATATCTGGAACTAAAAAAAAAAAAAGGAATAATATTGAGATAAATGACGTAGGAAGAAAAAAAATAAAAAAAAATAAAATAAAAGAAATAAAAAATAAAAAAAAAGAAGAAAATAATCATAATAACCTGTCTATATTCTATTGTATACATTTTGGGAAAGCTGCATGTTTCATTTTAGTCTACATTAGTTCTGGTTGGCTGATGATCAAAGGAGGTGGAGCCCCAGAGAAAACTTAGGTTGCAAGAAGAAGCAATGAAGATAAAACTACCGGTTGCCACGGTTTGATAGCAGCGCTATAGTAATTCAAAATAAGCCTTCCTATTTAGGCATCGTATTTTGCTAAAAGTTCCACCGTAAATCTGCGATGCCTGTTTCTTCCTGTTATAGCATGAAAGACGTCATTTTCGATAACGCTTGGCCCTTCAGGGACAGGTCATATTCAACCAACATAAGTTCCCACTTAAGCTGAAACACTGGTCAAAATTTGACCCTTGAGCAGCCGAATATGCAAGAGATTCGCGCTTAAAATTGCCAAGAAAACAAAAAAGTGTCACTGCCTCCAAACAGGACTGGCCAATGCATTTTTTAGCAAACCAGCAAAAAGAAAAAAAACCACGATTACTTTTCTAGTACTTTGTATAGCCGTGATATATATAGCTCAATAATAATCTCGGTTATTATCACAAGGTACCAAAATTTGCGCCAATGCCTCTTTTAGACGATTCTGCACCCTTGTTGGGCAGTTCTAGACAGACCAAGCTCAGTTCCTTCAAGACTGAATTTTTCGGCACTTTCAACACTACCATTCGTTCATCTCCAGTCAACTACTTGCTAGTCTTTGTTCCCTTAGGGATTGCTGCCGGAGTGTTGGAATGGTCGTCCAATGCTATCTTTTGGCTCAATTTCTGTGCCATTGTCCCGTTAGCTTCGTTGTTGGCATTTGCTACTGAGGAACTTGCCGAGCACGTCGGAGAAACCTTGGGAGGCTTATTGAATGCCACATTTGGTAATGCAGTTGAATTAATTGTGTCAATAATTGCGTTGCGGGAGAATCAGGTTAGAATTGTGCAGGCTTCGATGTTAGGTTCAATTTTATCCAACTTGTTGTTGGTGTTGGGAATGTGCTTTGTTGCAGGAGGTATTACCAGAGTTCAACAAACGTTTAACCAAACAGTAGCACAAACAATGTCTTCATTGATGGCATTGGCTACTGCTGGTTTATTAATCCCTGCTGCCTTCCACGCATCATTGCCCACGCCAAAGGAAGAATACGGATTTCCAGAACCAGGTTCCTCTGATGATTTGATCTTATCATTATCTCGTGGCGTTTCCATCATTTTGTTGACAATTTACATTTTATATTTGGTTTTCCAATTGAAAACTCACAAGGCGTTATTTGAAGAGCAATCTCCTCATGACACCGATGATGTAATGATCACTTCTGCTATCCCAGGCACCGGAAACAATCAGCAGAACTCCCTCGAAGAAGGTATATTGGGCAATGGAGAAGAAAAGCACTTATCTGTGACTGGTTCACTTTCAGTTTTGGTATCGGCAACCATTGTCGTTTCAATTTGCGCTGACTATTTGGTTGGATCTATCGATAATATTGTAGAAAGTTCAGGTTTGTCAAAGACGTTTATTGGTTTGATTATCATCCCAATTGTTGGTAATGCTGCCGAGCATGTCACTGCCATAGTCGTCGCCATGAAGGATAAAATGGACTTGGCCATTGGCGTTGCTGTGGGTTCTTCATTGCAAATTGCCGTTTTCGTCACTCCATTTATGGTTATTATCGGATGGATCATTGATGTGCCAATGAGTTTATATTTCTCCACGTTTGAAACGGCCATTTTGTTCATTTCAGTTTTCATTAGTAATTTGGTGATATTAGACGGTGAGAGTAATTGGTTAGAAGGTGCTATGCTTTTGGGCACCTATTTGATTGTTGCCTTGGCTTTCTTTTATTACCCAGACAACATTGGAAGTTAGGTGGTGCAGAGCTAGTGGTTAAGACGTTAAGCGTATTCTAAAGTTATATACAGTATTTTCACGATTTTTGAATTGTAAGATAGCATGGAGAGAGATGGAAGGGAGGTGAGGGGCGGTGGGGTTGAATGTGAGAGAATTTATTTCTAATAATCTGCAATATAGAAGAAAAATTAAGGTTTGGCTCAACTCCAAAGATACTTCATCGTACTTAGAAAATTGCGGCGTTGCAGTAACCAAGAGGTGCTGGAGTAGACCTAAGACCTGGAAAAATCCAGTCAAAATAGCTCAATTGCTAAGATATACAAAGATAGGTGCGAAGTCCAGGTAGCGATGAGTGAGGGAAAAAAAAACGGGGCTCCAGGTTGGTTGGAAGTTGAAACCCAGTGCGCTCACCACCAAGAAGGGAGAGGCTTTGAGAAAGAAGTGGCAGTGTGCTCGTGTGGGCCGCGTTTGGTATACACTTCCCGAAAGAGAAACGAAAAGGATAGTTCGGCGTGAGAGTTAAGATCGCTGAGCCAAGTCGCCAATTGCCAATTGCCAATTGTTGCTTGCGCTGCAAACTAACCTAAACCGGTTATGATATGGCGGTACCTGAATCCAAGATCCTGTATATTAGTGGAGAATCTTGATGGTAACCAGGCACCTACCTTGACAATTGGAATAAAATATCACACATTCTACAGCAATAATATCCAAAAGCAAATAAGACAAGGTCCAACCGTGAAATAAGCCTAGAACAACGCTCGTAAAGCGGTTTCACCTGCAACTATATATAGAAAGTCCCACTGGAAAATAAATGTGTGCAGAGTCACCGATGGCACTAAAAAACACGATTTTTAGTAATTTTTTCTCTTCTTTATTTATATTTTCCTGCACTACGTTGAAATTTGGCTGTGCAAGAATTTAGATAGACGATGAGAGCCTAAAATTAAGATAGAATCGTGAATATAGAAGCAAATCTTGTGTTACACTTGCATCTTGTCGTCTATAGTCACTAAAAAACTCAAACCTAACCTCAATTTCATTTCATCGACTGGAATTTGTAAACTTATTTACCTACTTGTTCAATTTCAGCTTCTTACTGTATCTCATCTCTTTGAAACTTCTTCCCAGCTATAATTGCTGCAGACCTTTTGAAACGTAAAAGCGACAAAAAAAAAAAAAAAACTGGCTACCCTGACCACCACCAAAACATAATGCACAGAATTTGTAAACACTATAACATCACAATAATCTCTTCAATGCACTGTTATGTAAACAGAGGTTGCCTAGCAATAACATGTTTGCATGTTTTCTTATTCAACAATTGCAATTGGCGTCTTCCATTCGTTCTGTGCGCCCCTACATCCCTGTGAAATGAGAGAAACGCGTACCACTGCAGCCATTTTTCTTCTGTAGAACCCCGAACTTTCTTTTTTTTTTTTTTTTTTTTTTTTTT
>JAJMKG010000061.1:0-39187 GCA_030563865.1 Dujonia oleophila | reverse complement strand
CAAGTAGGCTCTAATGATCTAGACCACGATGAATTGTCGGTCGAACTAGGGTTTCCAGATGAACTAGTTGAATCTGAACTGTTATCAGTGGAAGTAGCTGAGCTTGAAGTGTTGATACTCGAAGTGGCTGAACCTGAAGTATCACCTGATGAAGTTGGGTCAACGGATGTGGAGGTCCAAGTAGGATCTAATGATCTAGGCCACGATGAACTATTATCGATCGAAGTAGGGTTTCCAGATGAGGTTGCTGAACCTGAATTGTTATCAGTTGAAGTGGCTGAGCTTGAAGTGTTTTTAGTTGAAGTAGCTGAATTTGTACTGTTGTTAGTGGAAGTGGCAGAACTTGGACTGTTACCTGACGAAGTTGGGTCAACTGATGTGGAGGTCCAAGTAGGCTCTAGTGATCTAGACCACGATGAACTATTGTCGGTCGAACTAGGGTTTCCAGATGAACTAGTTGAATCTGAACTGTTATTAGTGGAAGTAGCAGAGCTTGCACTATTGTTAGTCGAAGTAGCTGAGCTTGAACTGTTTTTAGTTGAAGTAGCTGAATTTGTGCTGTTGTTAGTGGAAGTGGCAGAACCTGAACTGTTACCTGACGAACTTGGGTCAACAGATGTGGAGGTCCAAGTAGGCTCTAATGATCTGGACCACGATGAACTATTATCGATCGAAGTAGGGTTTCCAGATGAGGTTGCTGAACCTGAATTGTTATCAGTTGAAGTGGCTGAGCTTGAACCGTTGTTAGTAGACGTAGGCGAACCTGAAGTGTTACCTGATGAAGTTGGGTCAACAGATGTGGCGGTCCAAGTAGGCTCTAATGATCGAGACCACGATGAACTATTGTCCGTCGAACTAGGGTTTCCAGAAGAGGTAGCCGAGTCTGAACTATTATCAGATGAAGTTGAGCTTCCAGATGAAGTAGCCGAGCCTGAACTGTTATCTGTTGAAGTAGCCGAGCTTGAACTGATACCAGTGTAATTAGCTGAGCTTGCACTATTGTTAGTCGAAGTGGCTGAACCTGAACTGTTACCTGACGAAGTTGGGTCAACGGGTGTGGAGGTCCAAGTAGGCTCTAATGATCTAGACCACGATGAACTATTGTCGGTCGAAGTAGGGTTTCCAGATGAGGTAACTGAACTTGAACTGTTGTTAGTTGAAGTAGCCGAGCTTGAAGTGTTGTTAGTTGAAGTTGAAGTAGCTGAACTTGAGCTGTTATTAGTAGACGTAGACGAACCTGAAGTATTACCTGACGAAGTTGGGTCAACTGATGTGGAGGTCCAAGTAGGCTCTAATGATCTAGACCACGATGAACTATTGTCGGTCGAGCTAGGGTTTCCAGATGAACTAGTTGAATCTGAACTGTTATCAGTGGAAGTAGCTGAGCTTGCACTATTGTTAGTCGAAGTGGCTGAACCTGAAGTATCACCTGATGAAGTTGGGTCAACTGATGTGGAGGTCCAAGTAGGCTCTAATGATCTAGACCACGATGAATTGTCGGTCGAACTAGGGTTTCCAGATGAACTAGTTGAATCTGAACTGTTATCAGTGGAAGTAGCTGAGCTTGAAGTGTTGATACTCGAAGTGGCTGAACCTGAAGTATCACCTGATGAAGTTGGGTCAACGGATGTGGAGGTCCAAGTAGGCTCTAATGATCTAGACCACGATGAACTATTATCGGTCGAAGTAGGGTTTCCAGATGAAGTTGCTGAACCTGAATTGTTATCAGTTGAAGTGGCTGAACTGTTATCAGTTGAAGTAACAGAACCTGAATTGTTGTCAGTTGAAGTAGTTGAATCTGAACTGTTACCTGACGAAGTTGGGTCAACAGATGTGGAAGTCCAAGTAGGCTCTAGTGATCTGGACCACGATGAACTATTGTCGGTCGAACTAGGGTTTCCAGATGAACTAGTTGAATCTGAACTGTTATCAGTGGAAGTAGCTGAGCTTGCACTATTGTCAGTTGAAGTAGCTGAGCTTGAACTGTTTTTAGTTGAAGTAGCTGAATTTGTACTGTTGTTAGTGGAAGTGGCTGAACTTGGACTGTTACCTGACGAAGTTGGGTCAACTGATGTGGAGGTCCAAGTAGGCTCTAGTGATCTAGACCACGATGAACTATTATCGGTCGAACTAGGGTTTGAAGACGAGGTAGCTGAACTTGAACTATTACCTGACGAAGTAGCCGAACTTGAAGTGTTGATAGTCGAAGTTGCGCTTTCAGAGGAAGTAGCCGAGCCTGAACTGTTATCTGTTGAAGTAGCTGAACCTGAACTGTTGTCAGTCGAAGTTGCGCTTTCAGATGAACTAGTTGAATCTGAACTGTTATCAGTGGAATTAGCTGAGCTTGAACCGTTGTTAGTCGAAGTAGCGGAGCCTGAACTGTTATCAGTCGAAATAGCAGAGCTTGAACTATTGTTAGTCGAAGTGACTGAACCTGAACTGTTACCTGACGAACTTGGGTCAACAGATGTGGAGGTCCAAGTAGGCTCTAATGATCTAGACCACGATGAACTATTGTCGGTCGAACTAGGGTTTCCAGATGAACTAGTTGAATCCGAACTATTATCAGTGGAAGTAGCTGAGCTTGCACTATTGTCAGTTGAAGTAGCTGAGCTTGAACTGTTGTTAGTCGAAGTTGCCCTTCCAGATGAGGCCGCTGAGCCTGTACTATTTTCAGTAGAGGAAGTAGACGTAGCCGAATCTGAACTTTTGTTAGTCGAAGAATGGTTTGCAGATGACGCAGGTGATGTAACCGAACTTGAGGCGCTGGCAGTCGAAGTAGGGAATACGGAAGAAGGTGATGAACTCGTCGGTGTGGATGAATTTGTAATTTCACTAGATGTTACTGTGCTGGTACTTGCTGGTGTAGTCTTAGGCGAGGTTGTTGAAGCGGAGGAAACACTAGACGTACTTGGACTTGTTGTTGATGATGATATAGTTGATGATGAGATGCTCGTCGGTATAGCTGGAACTTGAGGGCATGGTCTGCATGCTGTAGGTTGATTGGAACTACTCGGAATGAATCCGTTATATTGAACTGCAGCATTCAATACACGAGAATATGGCACCTCAAAATTATAGGTGACCCTCCTAAAACCATTAGGGTCGTATCCCAAACCGATATTAAAATATTGAGGAGTCTGAGAAGTGACACCAGTCGAAACTTTTAGAATTCCGGTGGCAGGGTCATAGAAAAAAGAAGCGATCGGTACATTCAAGGAGATGATGTTTCCATCCCCATAACCAGCGACTTTAAACGTCCGTAGTGAAGCTGAGGTTGCGACTCTAAGAGAAGAAGTTGACGAACTCAAGTATATTGTTTGATTAGGGTCGAAGGCTAACCAAGGGCTTGCTACCCAAAGTGTCGAATTTGTGCCTACATCAACACATCCGGTACCTTGAACTACGGTGGTTTGCTCCCAAGTTTGGCTAATAAGACAGATTTGCCCAGTATTGGTAATTTTTGACCCGACAGAGCCCAAAATAGTTAATCGACTAGTCATTGTGCTCAGTGAAAACGAAAGTAAACCATCGTTATTCCAAGAAGGACCTTGTAAAGCAAAATATGCAAATGTGGTATCTCTTGCGTCGAAGAATATCTCACCAGTATTGTGGACGACTGAACTACTAATTGTGAATCTAGGACCAGGGTAACTTTGGTACGAAGAAAAAACAATAGTCCCATGGTCATTTGTGAAATGACTCAGAACTCCAGTGATTAACACCGTCATTCCGACATGAGAATTTGTCGAAGAAATGTAGAGTCCAGCTCCTGAATTGACGAGGACGTTCGCTTGAAATACAGTATTATAACTATCAACTATTGACCAGTAGACATTTTTTTCAATAATTGTCGTGCCAATTTGCTGAACTGAGCCATGACTTATTGTATCAGTAGATATAGTCAGTCCTGACACTAAAGTTCCTAAGGAGATAGCTGTTGCAAAGAAGATTTTCAAATTCATCTTAGCATTTGCTTCAGCCGAGTCTAACTTAAGAACTTATTAGTTATTTCAGGGTCTTTTTATATTCGTTCGATAGTTCGCCGTTGAAGATGTCACTCATACGTTTTTTAAAAAGTAAGGCCCAAAAGGGTAAATATTATTTTGAAATAAGCCGCTCATGTCAAAGATATAATACATTGCAATGCTTAATGAATATTTTTTGCAGGTTAAGCGAGTTAAGCTTCATTGTCTAAAATGCTTTAGGCTGCTGTGCAAAAGTAAATAGGTGCTCATCCACGTAAACTCAGGATTTGTGTCAAAACTTGCTAACAAATCTACGGAATTTAGAATACTAAAATTTTGGATTTTTGATGCCTTCAATTCCAATGCAAAGCCTCAGGTTGTATCCTTTTTTTTGTGTTAATGGTCTTTATTAGGACGCCATGACGTACAATGTAAGAATTTAAAGATCAGGTTGAAGCGGTCAACGATGATAACATTCTATATTTTGACCTAATTGCGATACGAATCTAAAAATACCTTTACCTTCTTATTTTTAATCTCCACCATTTGAATAGTACACCAAATTGGATTTACACTATCAAGATAAGTTTTAAAGGAGTAAACAGTAGTCGCTCTTTTTCTTGAGAAATTCTTGAGATGAATTGGCATTGTTTCCATTGAGCAGTACAGTTTAGAACGTTGTCTTACATATTCTTCGCGAAGCCAGTTCAAACAGGCAAATGAAGACTTCGGGTATAGGTATGCACGCATTTAGTTAGACATTGATCTGAAAACTAGTACGATATGCATTGTTCTCTATCTTGCATAAGAAACAATATGTCGTAGCCAAAACTTCGATCCCAATGTTCCAAGGTATGAGCTATTTAATTTTGAACTTGTACCTAGCTTATCTTCTGAGTTACCAAACTCTTAGCTGATAAGAAAACGTACTAGCTATGATGGTTCCCATGTTAAAGTAGGTCTTCCATTCAATCTAAATTTCTGGTCCTTCCACCTCATCTTGACTTGGCTGCAAATTTTTCTCAATTAGGAAACTGTGCATAGAGCCGCACTAAAATTCAAATTTCATTGAACCCGAGACCTGGGCTAATCGAAGTATCTATGGGGTATTCATCAACGCCGATCTTGGCGACATTCAATATTATGAGCTACTCTGGCGCCACCAGGGAGCGCCATTTTGATTTTGCAAATGCACATTTTGTTGCATTTAGGTGCTTTTGTTTTATTCATTAACGCCATTGATACCAGATTTGACATTTTTGTATAGACCTCAATAAGCAAAAATAGCATAGTTTGAAATTTCAACTCGACCTGAAATATCATAAGGTATGTGCCTTCAGAATGGTGCAGTCTTCTCCAAAGCTATGGGGAGTGGAATAAATTTAGATTGACATGCATGACAAAATAAGTGCACTCACATAGCCTACTCCAAGAAAGCGAGCAAGTGCGAGAAAAGAATAACAGAGGAGGAGCACTTGCAAGCTAATTTTGCTCTTGTTCTTTTACCAATTGGCCCTTGCGATTTAACCTGGAACAAATTGTGGCCTCAGAGATTAAGTGAGAGTCACAGTCCAAGCATGAAGTTACCATTTAAGACCGGTTATCTCCGTGCATGAGATGGGACTATAATTTTATCAGATTTCAGATACTATGTGGCCCCAAATCAACGTATGCACGGCATAATTCCCATCGACTTGGTGTATACATCACACTGATTTTACTGCTAGTTTTACTATTATAATTCTAAATGCGTTTACGGCACGATAAGCGTATGCAAAGTCGGAAGATAGAAGTTTAGACGAGATTTCACATCTAGTTTTTAGTAAGAATTCGACATAGCTTCCAGAAAACTGTTCTGAAATTTGGCCAATAAAATATAAGCCGCATTGTTTTACTTCTTGCAGGGGAACGGCATAGGGCAACCTTGACCAGAAGAATATGAACATTTGGTCACGTGACTACAAATAGTATGGAGGTTGCTAGTCAGGTAAGCACTAACTCTTTACTGGCTAAAGTGCTGGTTTTGAATACTTTCAAATATTGGAGCTCGTAGTTCCATACATGGATACATAAGGTCAGATATACACTAGTGCAACTTTGAATTTTCGGTTGGACTAGGATGAAGTACTATGTGCATTGCACCGGTAGGCAACAATAGTAAACTGACCGACTTCATCGATTGGGGCAGATCACTAGTCTACAATTTTGCTAAGTATCTGGTGCACAATTTTTTATCCTCTGACCATAGTCGAAAACCCGTGAGCTTATTCTCATTGGTCTTGAATGCAATGCCAGGGGTTATGCAGGGACCTCACTTCCATCACCATACCATCTGCATCTGCATTGAGGTCACGTGCTTCCAAAATTGGTCCACGGCTCCAAAGCACCCTTGAAGAAGGGGACTGTGGAGCTCTACATTCCATTACTCATTTTTTCTTCTCTTAAATCTCTCTCTCTATCTCTTAGTATGAATGAACTTCTTGTAGGAAATGCTCTAGACTCGTTAGTTTTTCTTTTTTTTTCTTTTTTTCATTTCTTTCAAATTGTATTATTTTGTTAATCATTTCTGCAGTGTCTGGATTTTATTACCTCATTTTTATTTACCTTTTGTGGGGATGATCTCCTTCAACTTTTTTATGTTAAGGGATCACACATTTAAAAGCCGAAAACCGAGAACCGAGAACAAGAAGTGATTATGTTTGTTATTATAAGCAGCAGGGGCTATATCAGTAGTAGCGGATTCTCTTGAGCGAATTTCTTATTACGCTCTCACTCGAATATAAGCTACTATGTCAAGAAAAGCCACCAATTGATTGTTGAAGATCATCCTCTTTTGTTCTTTATTATTACTATGTCTACATCTCCCGTTCCGTTAAATTAAATTAGATTAGTTATTAAATATTACAGCTCATCAGCTCAGAGGTTATAGAATTATATAGGCAAAAAAAACAAAGGAAAATTATTTAGCAGCAGTGGTTGGCTTCTTAAACTTAGACAAAAGCTTCTTGAAGAAATCATTCTTCTTTACTTCCTTGCTAACCTTGTCAGAGGAGCCAGCAACTTCCTTCTTAGCTTCAGCTTCAGTTTCAGCTGGTTCAGCAGTGACAGTTTCTTCCTCAGTGGCTGCAACTTCTGGTTCAGCAACGGCAGCAGCTTCTGGTTCAGTAGTCAAATCCTTAGATGGTTCGACAATTTCTTCCTTGGCTTCAGTTTCAGTTTCAGCTGCAACTGGTTCAGCTGGGAGTTCAGCTTCAACAGGTGCATCTTCAGTGAGTGCTTCTGGTGCAACTTCAGCAACAGCTTCACCTTCAACTGGTTCGGCAGCAGCTTCAACTTCACCTTCAACTGGTTCAGTAGCAGCAACTTCTTCAGATTCTGGCTTAACTTCAGTGATGTTTTCCTTAGAGTCAGAGATGAAGATCTTAGAGGCTCTCTTTACTTTGTCTTTAATACCCATTATGTATGTGCGATTGGTTTAATTTGAAAAAAAAAGATGATAAAACAAAAAATTTGTAAATCTTTATTTGAAAAGGATGTCTCTTCGATTAAATAACAGACAAGAAAGAAGAAGAAAAAAAAAAAAACAAACAACCAGGAAAAAACAAGCTTCAGTAGAGGCGGAGTCTCCCTTATATAGTAAATAAAATTTTTGCTGTTAGGATTATGTCGCAAATCAGTAAGAGGAATTCCTTACTGCTAACAATAAGTTGGTGCATGACCGCGCGCCAAAAGCAGCCGTATCCTGCAGAAATGACGTTAAGACTTTCCTACTCTATAAAAAGATTTAGAAAAAATATCTGAACCCACAGCACCACAGTACAACTAGTGGTTCAGGGAGTCAGGAGGTAGAACGAGTGGAAAACTAGTTAAGAAGAAGCTGCTTCTTATTGCAAATACTTTTGCTGCCAGCGAGGGCCCTTAATTCTTGCATTCTTTACTTTTTTTTTTTTTTCTTACAATAATCGTGTTATTTTTGACGACGGCGCGTATCCAGCCGTATCAGCCGTGCTTCTGGCGTGTTTCCACAGTAATTCTAGATGAAACGAGTAGGACTCAGCCATAGGGAGCAAAAAAAAAAAAAAAAAGGCTCATAAAAACAAACAAATAAACACAAAATGGCTAAAAAAATAATAATAAAGAAAATTGCCGAAGGCTGAAGAATATGTTACGGAATCGGATGCCAGCTCCCACGGAACTTGTACATGAGATGCACGGGAGCCTAGGGCGAAACGTGAAAGGATGCGTTGTCCAAGTGAGCATATGAGAGCCATTACAAGAAAAAAAAAAAAGAAAAACTCTTATCACTCCACGTCTAACTTACAACTCTCAGATGGCAACCTGCCGGCAGCAAAAGATTGAGTGACCCGATTCATTTTCAGCTGTTTTTTAATACCCTTCTTGAATTGGAGAAAGTTCTTTGTTCAGCTCATTATAGGAAAAAGAAGAAAAAAAAAAAAAAAAAAAAAAAAAAAAAAAAAAATAAGATAAACCTTTCTTGACCAGGACTTTCGTGAATAAGAATCAATACTCCTACGTTGATTAGGTATAGACAGTGCAGCATTCAAAGTCTGATTTACACCATTTAGGTAAAATTAGCTTTTACCAGGGATATATGAACCTTTTACTTACACAAGTCACACACTAGTGTGATTGATGCGCCGCAGTGGGTGCTGGGATGTTCCCATGCAAGGGTTGCAAATTACAACAACTGAGATAAGAGATTCCTCACGCAAGAAACATGGAAGTGGAAGCAAACCATTGCTTTCGATTGCGTAAGCACTTTGCTTGTCCAAAGGTGGAATAATTCATTAGGAAACTATATCTGGCGATTGAGAGCCAATGGAGCTCATCGCTCCTTCTTTGTCTATATGTATATATATATATTTTTTATTTTTTTGCTTTTTGCCTTTTCTCTTTCGCAAGGCTTGCATCTCACTCCATTTAAAGCAGAGGAAAATGCATGATCTCTACACTTGCTTCCTGATGGTATATCTCTCGCATATCACCACTTTGTGGCCTATACCAGAGTCACTATGAATAAAAGAAAAAAGAGGATCCACGTTCATCCTGCTCGTTGTCAACGCCCTGGCTCGCCTCTACACATCTTTGATACACCTGTCCTACACAATAGTATATTGTGTGAGGGCATATATGAAACCACGGTCCTGCACGTAAAAAAACATTTTCCTACTTTGCACCGATTGCCTAATTTGTCTACATCGGGAACAGCCAAAACCAGATGGAACATACAGCACATCCAAAAGCAGCCCGACATAGCTGGTATCCTAAGCGACCAGAAACCTATGCGATAAACCGTGTTTGCGCCCCGTGCCACGTTTACACAATTGGCAAAGGGGTCCTCTTTTTTAGTACCTTTACTTTCTTCTTACTCTCTCCTTACGTAAGCGCACCATAAACGAGCGGAATCCAATATACCAAAAATTGTCAGCGATTTGTTTCTTTTTTTCTTTTATTTTTTCCCTTTTCTTGTGGTGAGCCGAACGAAATTGCGAAGCGCACTGGTAAAAAAGGGAAAAAAAGATTACCAGCAAATCACATTCCCAAAGGAAAACCGCTTAGTATAAGGGCGGGAGAAACTTGGTTTAGAAATCTAACGGAGTAAAGCCAGAAGTAAAGAAGGAAAAAAAGCAACCTATAGTGACAATTTTTTCGCTTTTCTTTTTCAAATAGCATAAAAAGATAACCTACGTAAAGCAGCTCAAAATTTTCTCCTCGTTGGCTTTAATTTGCTTGCTTTTGTCATCGAACACAAGCAAACACAGATAAACACACAAAGCGTTTTGCAAGACAACAGGCCTCTGATCAAATAGAGAAGCTTCTTTCTTTTGACTTACTATATTTATTTACTCAACTTTGATACTTTTGTAGAGAATGGATTTGAGAGTAGGGAAGAAATATCGGATCGGACGTAAGATTGGATCCGGTTCCTTTGGAGACATCTACCTTGGTACCAACATCATATCGGGCGAAGAGGTTGCCATCAAGTTGGAGAACACCAAGGCCAAACACCCGCAATTAGAATACGAAGCCAAGGTGTACAAGGCTCTCAGCGGAGGAGTTGGGATCCCCTTTGTTAGATGGTACGGAACCGAATGCGACTACAACGCCATGGTGATTGACTTGTTGGGCCCAAGTTTGGAAGACTTATTCAACTACTGTAACCGGAAGTTCACGTACAAGACTGTCTTGCTCTTGGCAGATCAGCTTATTTGTCGTATTGAATATATCCATGCCCGTTGCTTTATCCATAGAGACATCAAGCCTGATAACTTTTTGATGGGGATCGGCAGAAGAGGATCCCAAGTGAATGTGATTGACTTTGGGTTGGCTAAGAAATATCGTGACCCAAGAACCCACTTACACATTCCATATAGAGAAAATAAGAACTTGACAGGAACTGCCAGATATACATCGGTCAACACGCACTTGGGTATCGAGCAGCTGAGAAGAGACGACTTGGAGTCTTTAGGTTATGTGTTGATATACTTTTGTAGAGGATCATTACCATGGCAGGGATTGAAGGCTGCTACCAAAAGACAAAAGTATGATAGAATTATGGAGAAGAAGATCACCACACCCAACGATATTTTGACCCAAGGCTTGCCTAGAGAATTCTTGGAGTACATGAACTACATCAAGACTTTGAGATTTGATGATAAGCCTGACTACCTGTACTTGAGGAAGATCTTCCGTGATCTCTTCAAGAGAGAGAACTACCGCTATGACTATGTGTTCGACTGGACTTTGTACAAATTCCAACAGGAGAAGCAAAGGGAACAGAGCAAGAATGAAGGTGGCGAACAATCTTCCCAACAAGTTACACAGCAAGTATCAACATCACAGCAACAACAGGTACAAGGATCCCGTACTCAACAGCCCCAACAAATACAGGGCCAAGCAGCCGGTGCACAGACTGGCGGGTACAACGTGGATTCACGGATCTTGATGCAAATACCGCTCCAGGATGCTCTCCAAGGGCAGTCGCAACTGCCACAACAGCTGCTTCAGCAGCAGATGGGTGGAGCCGACGGTCTTAAGCAGGGCAGTCCCATGTTGTTGCAGCAAAGAAAGGTACAGCCCTTGAGGAGCTACCCTGCACAGCAACAGCAACAGCAACAACAACAACAGCAGCAACAACAGCAACAACCAGCCGCACAGAACAATACCTGGATCTAGGCTATCATCTACTATAAATTGGCACATATCGGAATAATAAATAAATACAGAATGGTAGTGTAAGCGTTTCTTTCATATATACAAACATATATACCTCTAGTTCTATCCTTTTTTCTTAGTCAACGTTTTCCTGTGGAGCAGCACTCTGTTCACGGCTCCTCTCCTCCTTCGATTTCAACGACTCACTCTCAAATACAGCACCCAAAAAGTCAAAGATGTGTCTACCCTCCTTGGTATCACCGTTCCCCTTGAAAGTGTCAATGAAGGCAAAGAACCCGTAGAAAACGTTCTCCTTGACTTCTTCGCCGTAGATCTTATCGTAGATGTACTTCATCTTGAAAGCGTCCATCTCCTTTTGGTACTTGGAGAAGTCAATGTGGTTGTAGCCAAACTTTTCCAACTGGGAGTTGTAGCCCTCGTAGACAGGAGCCTCCAACAACAATCCAAGGGCAGGAGCCTTAGGAATGTTAATCTTGGTTGGACCAAATGCTTCTGAGATTCTGCTCAAGGGGCACCCTGTTCTGACTACAAGAACTGCCATAGCAATCATCTTACGGATCTGATGCAACATGAACGACTGGCCGTGGATTTTGATAGACACCCACTCGGTACCCTCAATGACAAATGGTTCACTGACTGTAGTGAGTTTCATGAATCTTCTGGCCGATGGGTCCTTGTAGGTCTTACCCAAGGTGAAGTTGTGGAAGTTGTGGGATCCTTCGTACTGCTTCATGGCAGATCTGAAGGTGTCCAATCTCTCGGGGGAAACATGGTACATTCTTCTTCTTTTATTCTCGCCCAGCTTGACCGACTTGATGAGCTTTCCGGTCTCGGTGATGTTCCCATCGGAGTCGTAGGGTTTGAGCGAATCTGAGTCCATTCCTGCAAGCTCCGGTCTCTCGATGACTCTACCATCCTGGTCCAAGTTATTGTTTGGGTTCTGAGCCTCCAACACCAGCTGCACCTTGGCAAGATCTTCCTCGGTGATGCCATTGTCCAAGAGGTACTTGTGGGTTTCTTCCCACCAGGTGCTGCCTTCTTCGTCTGCTCTAATGACGTCAGGGTACTCCTCCTTAGCCTTTCTTATCAACTCAGACAACACGGTCTTGGGCTTTGGAGGTAATAACGTGTAAGTGGGCAACAAGTACTCGTAGATTCTCAGCGAGCACATCTTTCTGCAGTCAAATGACTTGTTGGTTCTTTCTATTCCCCATACACGGATCTGGTCGGGTAATTCGGCGTTGATCTTCTCCAAAACGTCGTCATCTTCAATGATCAACTTGGCTGAGACAACGTTCCCAGCTGCGTGCACACCTTTGTCAGTTCTGGCAGCTCTCATGAACCCATTCTTCTTCAAGTCGTCCGCGTTGTCCTTGGAAATGGCTCCTGCGGCAACAAACGCCTTGAATAAGTCTCCTTCAATGGTCTTGACGTCTGGGTTAGGGTTCTGGATCTGCATCCCATTGTATCCAGTCCCACAGTAGCCAATCATACAGGCCACCTTCTTCTTGGGGCGTCTTTCTGACTTGGGCAAGGGGACTCCGTTTTCGTCTAATCTTTGAGTGAACTCTCTAGAGATGTTAGTAAAAGAAGCAAAGAAGAAGAAAAGGATAAAAAAAAAAAGAAGTAGAACCATAAGTAGACATGAAGTCTTCCCTAAGTCTCGTTCAGGTCTTAGTGGGAGGCCCAGCAGCTGACGGCCAGCTGACTGCTAGCTGACGGCCAGCCGACGGCAACATACATACTGTACTTTATGTTCCCTCTGCCACTCCTTTTTAGGACGTTTGGAATCCTCGTCTCTCCTATCGGCCTTCCGAGTGCGTGCCCACTTGTTTTGCTGGCCGCGCTTGTAAACAGATTCATCCACCTCATTGGTGTCGTGGTTGTCGGTTGCAGTAGGTGGTGCCTCGGAGACAATTTTGGGAGTTTCCTCGGACATAGGCAATTCTAGCGGAAAGTGGTAACTTGTGGAGCCCCATCAACAGTGAAATAACAGCAATGATCTGCCTGATAACCACTGGCTACCGAGAGTGTCGCCAGTAGGTGGGGCCACCCACTGGCTGCTCGCAGGCTCATCGCGCCAGATCCCACCATCACGTGACCCAGCCTGAAAAATTATTGCTGAAAAATTGCGATGAGGTCGATGGCAGCAGTCGAAGAGACAGAAAGAAAGAGACCGACAGGTGGAAAGAGATTGAAGGTTGGAAAGTACTTATATATTTGTTGATCATGAGACCCTTGACAGAAGAGGAAACTAAGGTTGTTTTCGAAAAACTCGCAAACTACATCGGCAGAAATATATCGTTTCTTGTAGACAATCAGACCAACCCACATGTGTTTAGGTTGCAAAAAGATAGAGTGTACTATATCCCCGAACAGGTGGCCAGATTTGCCACTTCTGTGGCCAGACCTCAGTTGATGTCGGTTGGTACATGCTTCGGTAAGTTCACCAAGACCGGAAAGTTCAGATTACACATCACTGCATTACCATATATGGCACAGTACGCCAAGTTCAAAGTGTGGATTAAGCAAAACGGTGAGATGCCCTTCCTCTATGGGAACCATGTGTTAAAGGCCCACGTCGGAAGAATGTCTGATGATATCCCTGAACACGCAGGGGTCATAGTGTACTCTATGAGCGACGTTCCATTGGGATTTGGTGTTTCTTCCAAGTCCACCAACGAGGCTAGAAACTTGCAGCCCACTGCTATAGTTGCATTTAGACAGGGTGACATTGGGGAGTACTTGAGAGAGGAAGATACTTTGTTTACGTAGTTAGTGTGAAGGAGTGGAGGAAGGAGAAATGAGCAGTTTATCCGCTTGATGAGGCTGTGGGGTTGAAGCCCATTCATGTAATTTAGTGCATAAATAAATAACATTACGAACTAGGTGTAGATGGAGGAAGTAAGGAGAAGGAGCGAAGAGGAATGTAGAGGAGAGAGCAGCGACGTTTTAGCATGATGACGAGGGCATGAGAGTTTAATGTAGGGAAAGGGTGAATGAGCAGCATATGGAAGAATGCAGGAAAGAGTGCGCATCCCGATGGTCAGAGGTTGCGAAGAGCATTGGGAAGGTGGAATACGAGAGTGGTAGGACGATAGTGGTAAGACGATAGTGGAACTAAGAGAGTGGTAGACGATAGTGGTAAGACGATAGTGGAACTAAGAGAGTGGTAGGACGATAGTGGTAAGACGATAGTGGTAAGACGATAGTGGTAAGACGATAGTAGAGTGAAGAGAAGATGAGGGTGTGTAGACTCAACTGGACTAGAACATGATGAGAGTGGTGATACAGCGATAAGGCAACCGTGAGATCAAGAAGATCAATCCTGATCGCAGCTGACAACGATGAAAAATACTATTGTCTTCATTTTCTATCTATTGCTATTTACATACTTTTATCAGAAACTGACGGTGGTCAAGTTAACCAAACCTCCTACATTTCCCGACGTCATGGTGTACAGGTTGTGCACCACCTTCTCAAAGACATCGTCTCCGGTCAATTCAGCCTCAGCGCTTGCTTCTCCGGCCCTGGGCTTTCTAGGGTAGTCTCTCAATTGCAAAACACCAGCAGCCTCCCAGAACTCAATCAAATCCTTGGTATCCTCCTTGGACAAGTTAGCCAATTGGTATGTTCTGATTCCACCGTTTTGCAAGAGACTTGAGGCAACGTCATAGTCACACTCTTCGGTGGTGTCATAAGGGTCGTACTCTTCCAAGCCCAAGCCCACGTTCAAAGTGTGGGCACTGGAGTCGTCGGCAGACTCAGCCATCGCTACACCACCTTTGGCAAACGAGAGCTCTCCTGAGAGTACCTTGACAAGGAAAGAGCCCATTTCCAACTCAGTCAAGTGGATTGGAGTGTAGTCTGGGTGGAAGTACTTGGAAACGGTCTTGTTGACCACTGCGTTGACATTGTCTACAGTTACAACTACAGGAACCGACTCGGAGTGGTGCTGCAACTCCTTGACGAGAGTCTGGAATGCAGAGTTGGCACCAACCTTGCCGAAGTCATGGTTCTGTTCCACAAGGTCCCACACGGTGTTGGTGCCGGCCTTCAACGTGATCTGTTCCTTCTTTTTGTTGGCACAGGTAACGTCCTGGGTCAATGGGAGCAGCTTGAGCACCTTCTCGTTGGCCTGGCGGAACCTTATTACCCACCTCTTGGTGAACATGGGTTGCTGGTACTTGTTGAGCTTGGTGTTGAAGATGTAGTCCAGGGTACCGTTAGTGATGGCATCGGGGTGGTCGAAGTGAAGTAAAATCACCTTGTTTTGGGACTGGGAAAGGGCAAGGGCTTGGATCTGGGTCAAAAGAGTAGACTTTCCAACCCCCTTTTCTCCAATGAGACATACTCTGTTGGCACTGCTGTTGCTGCTGCTAGATGAGCCGGATTCAGTGGATGGGCTGGCCACAGCACGCTGCACAAACTCTTCGTAAAGAGCTCTGGTATTCTCCGTGATCATGGATGTGGGTTCGTTGAACATCTCGTGGTACTGGAACTTCTTGAATGACTTTAAGGCGGTGAGCTTTTGCAAAGTGGCTGCATCGTACTTGACGATGTTGCGGTCCTCTTGCTGTAGCAGTTCTTGATTGGAGGAGAGAAGTTTGGCACTTAAGACGCCAACCAGGGATTCATTTAACGCTGGGGCGTTCTTCTCGTATCCTAATTGCCTGACTGCATCTCTGAATTTCAAATGGGTCATTCCTGACTTCTTGGTCTTGGTTTTCGTGGGGTCTCCCTTCTTCTTGTTGCCAAAACCCTGCTTGGCCTTGTTCTTTCCACCTGGAGGAGGTGCCTTGGCATAGACGCTGGAAATCGTGGAGAACTGCGCCACACGTACTGGTAGACGAACGGAGTGCTGTCTGAGAGCAAATCTAAGCATTTTGGCCGCCAGAATAGTGTGTTAGCTGTGATGCTTGCAGTCTCTAAAGAAGGTGGGCCTTTTCTACTGGAGGAATTTTTCACAGACAGAGTTTTCGGGCAATATGCAGGATGCGGTCTTCCTTGTTTGATTTTTTTTTTTTTTTTTTTTTTTTTTTTTTGTTTGCGTGAGAGGAAATTTTTCAGTGCAACTGCTTGAAAAGTTTCTTGCTTCTTCTTTTCCGCTTGGTGAGTTGTCTCTTTTTGCTTTTTTGCCTTTCCGTCTATGTTCAAACTGGTTATACGATCGTACTCTAGAGGTAGAGGACGTACTCCTACAAGGGGAACAGTTTTAAGAACCAGAAATGGAAAGAAATTGGAGAACCCATTGACACCTTCTTCTCCCTCCAAACTGGCGGGAGGTTCCAAATCTCACACAAAGGCAGCCGGTGGTGGAGCGCAAACCAAATCCGGGAGTAACAGCTCTTCTTTGCCCTTCCTGTTTGGACATTTCTCCGGTTTGAAGACTCCCACCAACAACGACAAGTTATCTTCATCCAAAATCATCGGAAAGGTGACGGACTTCGAAGAACTAAGAATCTTCCCAACGGTTAGGCTCTCGATGAAGGAAGAGATCAGGCATGGCTACAACATGAAGAACACGTATATGCAGGACAAATCCGAGATCAATTTGAAGCCGTCGCCTGTCCAAATTGCAGCCATTAAGAAGTTGTTGCAGCCGAGGTTGTCGAACTTGAAGAAGAAGAACGAGAGGTATGGGAAAAGTAATACTAATAAATCCAGTCCAGAAGTCGACGAACTGCATGAAGAAGACACAGAAAATACGCCATCTGTAAACATTCTCAATGATTTGGCTATTGAGAACGAGAAGAATAAGTTGAAGGTTTTCACCATCGCAGCAGAAACTGGTTCCGGTAAAACATGGTCGTACTTGGGGCCTCTTCTTTCCAATTTGAAGGAGGAGGAATTGGAGTTGTTTAATAGAAGTAAGTTGGAATATTCCAACTTTAAGCTGCTGCCCATCATCCGGTCCTTAATCTTACTCCCCACCCACGAATTGGTGGAGCAAGTATATGAGACCGTTACTAGAGCTGCAACCATCAGAATTGATGGGGAAGAAAATGCGAAAATCAACCAGAAAGTCTTAACCGACCCATATTACCAAAAATTTATGGAGTTAGACGAACAGAGAACTTCGCTCAACTTAAATGTGGTTAAATGGGGAGCTGGTGAACCGCATCGTAATCTTATAGATGCTATCAAGACAGGAAGAATTGACGTTTTGGTGACTACACCGCTGAAATTACTTTCGTTGTCTAATGTGAAAAACATGGGAAGCAACCCATACAAGATCTTGAGTCAGGTGACCCACTGTGTAGTAGATGAAGCTGATACCCTAATGGATAACTCTTGGGTGATGGATACCTCGGCGGTGATCAAGAAGATACCCAAATGTAAGGATTTGGTGTTCTGCTCTGCTACTATCCCCAAAGAATTCAATAGGACTTTGTCCAAGATGTTTCCTGGTGAACATTCTTTGATAAACGTGGTGACTCCTTCGTTACACAAGATCCCCAAGCTGATTCACTTGAAGATTATCGATGCTGAATTATCGCCTTACAATGGCTCTAAGACCAGATGTCTTGCTCAAGCATTGTATGCAATTCATAACGATGGAACTGAGGCGGGCTACATCAAGAGAATTCTAGTATTTGTAAATCAGTCGAAAGACGTCGAGCCCTTACGAGAAACTCTAGTAAAGAAGTATGGACAGCGCGAGGAAGACATTATTGGCATAACCAGTAAGGATTCGCCTAAGGAAAGATTGGAGAAGATCTCCCCTTTTCTCAGGCCTGCTGAACTTCTTCTGACAGACAGCAGCAAAATTAAGGTTCTCATCGCTACCGATTTGTTAGCAAGAGGCTTGAATTTTATAGGGATTAAGAATGTCATCTTGATGGATTTGCCAAACACCTCGGTTGATTTGGTTCATAGAGTCGGTAGAACTGGAAGAATGAGACAATCCGGACGGGTGTTTGTAATTATCAACAAGAAATCGGGCAAGAGTTGGATTAAAGGTTTACCTAAGGTTATCAAGAAGGGTATCCCCATAGGCTAAAGAAAAAAATATTAGTCTCACTACATGTAAATAGAGAGGACCAGGGTAGGTCTTGAGGACAGAAAAGGAAAAAAAGAAAAGAAAACGTTATGTATATAGACTTACACACTAGAAAGTGTGCGAAACGAAACGATAGAGTGACAAAACAATGGAGGCACTAATTGGTATGTACGAGCGTTTTGTGGGGCTGTATCACTTGATGATGATTCAAAAAGATTTTTTAGACGTTAGACTTCCGAGGTTTACCATTGAGGAAGAGATCTAAGATAACTGATCAGGATAACAAAACTTGCAAGAAAATATCGAAATATTTTTTAAGCTTCTTTTCTTGTTACTAACACACTATAGGGGGGGGGGTATTGATAAACTAACGAACTAAAAAAAAGTTACATTTTGTAACTAACGAGAGCGTACGTATCACAATTCGGGCAATTGCCTTGTTTTTTTTACTTTATTTCAATTTTTTTTTTTTGATGATGATCCCAATAGATTTACAGACGTTAGACTTCTGATAATTCCTGAAGATAGATCTAAGATATCTGACCAAGAAAAGAAAAATTCAAAGAGAATATGTTTAATCTCCGCAATTTTACTAACTAATCATTCAGTATGTACATAGGTTAAATAATATTTCGTAATTTAAATTATTCTGACGTTTGTAGAGCAAAGTAAGTTCAAAAAGTTTGACTAGTTTGAAAAACGATAGATGAGTCATTCCTCTTCCGATACTGCCAAATTAAGTTTAAGGGCAAATGTGGGGCGTGGTAGCAGGTATAAAAAAAAAAAAATAAGAAAAATTAGTGAAGCGTGCTGCAACTACAAGCACTGACTAGAAAAAAAATAAAATAAAAGAATAAGAGAAAACGCTAAGAAAAGAAGGCTGTACCCATCAGTTACGTGTATATGAGGAGATGGGCCAATGGTAGTGTCATACAGGCGAGGCGCTATTTCATATCTCGGATTTACCTTGGTGGCTCTATCTCATTTTGCCACCAAGATGCAGCGTCTCAAACAGGAAACCCACTGTAGCTAGAATGTTTTGGAGAATATGATTGGTGCAATCTGGAAGCCTGTTTTAAGAATGAACGACTAATAGCGAGGAGACGCAGAAGATTTTGCCCCCCATTATTTTTTGCTGCATAGATGTTTTTTTTTTTTGCTTTCAAATTTTTTTTTTCATGCATGTGCATTGAATCAAGAGAGTGAAAAACTTTTTGATCACCGTCACCACATAGAAAGAAGCTCTACATATCTGAGTCTAAAGGGTATTGTTTAGTAATCAATGAGCTGCCCGTGGGTAAATTCAATCGATTCAATTGAGTAAATGCAATTGAGCTTGAACCATATTTGCCGTCAGTTTTTTCGGTGGTATGTTCTTACTCAATTGCATGTAGCATTTTGACATTCTCTTTGAAAGCTGTCAAATCTCCCCACTGCATAACTGATTTTGAACCCTTCCGCAAGAAACCTGTGACTAATGTAACTTAGCTAGTTCTAGGAAGAAAATTCGGCCGAGCTGGTGCACATCATGTTCCTGTGACTGATATTATTGGATAGGTGATGTGGGTTTTTTTTATTTTTTATTATTATTTTTTTTTTTTTTTATTTTTTAATATTTTTTTCGTATACTTTAATTTTAAGCTGTAAGAATAAGCTTCTAGATATAGGTACATCTAGGCTTCATTAAATATTGAATTGCAATTAGGATAGATAAATACGGCTGAATCCGCTCAAGCTATGCCAATGCATTTATGTTGATCTTTTTCTTTTTTTTTTTCTCTTCTTTTCTTTTCTTTTCTTTTCTCTCATTAACAATGAATCTAAATAATCCAGATATTCCTGACTATGGCGAGGATACTCCTAGTATTCTCCCATCTTATCAGATGCACCAAGCTATATTCGCTAAAACATTATCAGTGCCACTTGAACTGAGTATACCACCTCCAGGATATGAACAAATTGACTTCGATGACCTTAGCTCATTGGATTCCTCTTTGTCTTCTGTCCAAAGTTCAACTGCACTCTACTCTGTACCCTCATCTACTCTTCCAGCTAACTCAATTGATGGTGAATTTGATGATTCATTAAGAATTCTCGAAAACCACAATAAGTTAAATACACTTGCATCTACTTCATCTATAAATTTGTCCATTGAACTCATGGCCAATGGGTGCAAAATAGACCCATCCACTCACGAATTCTCTCTGAACGACATAATAGATGGGTATGTGATAGCTGAAAATATTTCCACTGAACAAATACCATTCAACATGTTTTATATATTTTTAGAGGGAAATTCAAACTCTCACAGTTTGATTAATAGAAAGATTACTATGTCCAACACCTTTTTGCAGATTATTGACGTTGCTGCGACATCTTCAATGCTTGAGGCTGAGTGCAATGCAGAAAATTATCATGAAACTTCGTGCGGCTCAGAAACCAATATTATGCAACCAGGGATGCGCTACAAGAAACGTTTCCAATTTAGGATCCCAAAGAGTCTACTTGACTCCAACTGTAAGCATGACCATGTTAGTGCACACTTGGATTTACCAAGCACCATTGAAGCTCCAGTGAAAGGTACGTCGTCGAGAAACTTGACGTTCCAGAACATGTCCATATCCTATAACATCCATGTTAAATGCATTTCCCCTAACCCCGAAACAAACCAGTACAGCATATTGAAAGAGAAGTCTACCGAAATCAAAATAGTTCCGCAAAGTAAGAGGCGAACTATTTTAGAAAACTCTATACAGAAATCTCTAGTCAAGTATGCATACCATGATTTCATAAATAGATTGGATGAATGTATCCAACAGTGTAAAGAGTTGAGAGGTCTCGCTTTACCTAAGGATAGAGTTAAACAGGTTCATGAGAAGTTGCAGCCTAATTCTGAAGGAGAGCTTCAGTTTTACACCCAACTGGAATCTTTTGAAAATAAATTCTCATACATTCAATTGAAGCAAGGACTTTCATTCGGAAAGAAATCATCAAAATCTTTAGGAGAAATGAAAGTGGAAATTCCAACGAAGGAACACAAGGTTGCATATCTCCCATCTATGAAATACGCTAAGAATCAGCCTTTGAATGAAGACAAATTGAAAACCTGGAACGTAGACGTGCCAGTTAATTTGAGCTTTACACCTAGTTCTGACAACAAGAATGATTTCCCAGTCTTGAAATGTGCAAAGGCTTCATTGATAACCTTTTCACTTTCATCCGACGTTGAAAGTAGTAAAATCCCACTTGAAATAACTCATGATATGATCTTCGACAATTCTAACCCAGAAAAGAATTTCTCAAATATGGTTACACTCAAATTTCACAACTACAAGTCGGAATTGTATGATCAAGTTCGTAATCTTAAAACAAACCCTGCCCTTTCCATTGATAAACTGCTCGTAGACGATGTTTTAAGTTTAAGTAAACTTAGAACAAGAAAGTGTGAGCTTAATATCGAAAACGTCCAGTTTTCGTCTTCAAATTCGTTCAGTATATCTGAAAAGAACTTGGTTTGGAAGCAAGATCTGAAGAATAAGTATACACAATCATTTTCCGTTCATTTAGACTTAACTTCAGCAACCAGCATGGATAACAAGGCCAAGCCTTTACCTGGTAATAGTTTTGATAACTTTTGTTTGATTCCTAGTTTCCAAAATTGTACTATGGGACGGTTGTACTACATCAATCTTGACTTACACTTTACAAACGGAAAAGTCGTTTCGTCCAAAATACCTGTTTCCATTGAGAACTAAACATAACTATTCATTTTTTTTAATCTTTTTTATTTCTTTTTTTTTTTTTTTTTTTTTACAGAGATTTCTACTTTTTGTATTTTGCATTCTCTAAAGATAAAGTTTATATATACAATTTAATATATATCAGTATTTTAGAAAAAAAAAAACCAGAGATCGTGGATAAACTTTTGCTCAGTTCATTTCACCACTTCAAATGGTACGTTCAAAATTAGTACATCCCCTCTTTGCATCGTTATGCACACTCTAAAGTAGTAGAGTCTCACCATGTTGCACATTTGAAAGTTTGGAACCAAGCAGAAATTATCATATGACTTGTTCTGCTGTTTGTCAGGAGTTTTCAATTTGGATGCAGTTAGATTAATTTGCAAGCTGAAGCTTTTAGTATAAGTAGTAGTAGTTGTTTTATCATTCAGAGACCAAGGTATCTTTGAAATATCACTGCTCTTGCTCAAAATGGTGTCTTTGTTCTTAGAATCTTTCCTCAATATGTTCACACCTTCTACAATCATAACGTTGAATTTACTCTCTAAGTTACAGATGCTTTTTACATCTTTTGCCATCTTCGAATCAATTCTCATGGCATCACGGCCTAATCTATCAGCCAGTGCTTGAATTTTAGCAAATTTTTCTCGGATTGGTTGTACGATATGCATTTCCAAATAATCGGTGTTATAACCATGTACCAGTCTGAAAGTTTTGTCATAGTGGATAGTATCTTTGAATAGCATGTCATTATTGATTACGAACGGAATTGGGCCATGATCAGATTTTATTGACAAGCAAATCATTTCGACGTCAATTTTTTTGACTTCTGGAAATTGGACTTTCTTATCTAGACTTTCAGTCTGTAATTGCAGCTTAATAAAATTCAATTCGATTGGCATTTCTATCTGCCAGGAGTTTTCAGGTGTCGAAGAAGTTTGTTGGCGGAAGGCAAGTGGTTCAATGTACAGTAAAGAGTACACCGTCTTTGGGGTTGAGGCCATAATGGCTCCAAGATATTTAGGGGTCAAAGTCAATGTTCGCTTTTGCCAGGGAAATATAACTTTATATGAATTATTTTGGTTTCCATCAACTAGTTCTGCTTCTGTATCTCTGAAATTTGAACGGTAGAGCTGGCAAATTCTAGCAAACTCCGCACTTGAGTTCCCTGACTGGATTTCTTCAGGGGTGTCTCGATTAGAACTTATACTACTCTTAATAGAATTTGTACTATGCCGCCTAATTCCAGGCATATTTGTAGGCAAGCTTGTCTTGAGCTGGTTAATTGTGTTAGCTCTCGGTCTTGGTTCGAGGGGATGAATATTTGAGTCTACATGTGTAGTCTCTACATCCTTTAAAACACTTTCAGCGAATTCTAAATGCTCATCTAACCTCGTTATCAAATATTTGTACATAATTGCGTCATGTTTGATAGTTTCGGCTTTATCATTGTCGCGCTGTGATCGTGTAGATTCCTTTACAATTCTTACGCTTTGATTAGTATCTCTCAAGATGAGTAGCTCTTCAGCACCACGATGTTCGTTTCCAGTGCCTACTCTTTCCTTCTTTGAGCTTTCTCCATACATAGATGCTTCTCCTATAAATCTTGCAGTAATGCTAAAGATAATACTTGAGTTAAGGAAAGAAAAATCCCTTATTTTGCGACTCTGCAGAGGATTTTTTAGGTTGAACTTCTTCTCGGCCCTAGTTAAACCTAATGTTGGAGGTAGTTGGGTGTGACTGGATAGATTATGAGGGCATGAAGAGTCCAAAAGTTTCTCCGGAATCTTAAACGTGAAAAATCTTTTATGCTCATAGTTATGCCTAATATAATTTAAGTTATCACCAAATTCGTCATTCGTATTCTCTACAGGGTCAATCATATTATCTGTAGAGGTCATATCATCATTACTGTTGTTCCAACATGCGTCAAAGTCAAACATTTCAAGAAATTTCTTAGTTTGGGTAATTTCCCTATCTTTTGTAGCATCTTCTCCGTTTACAAGTGAACTAATGGTTAAGATACCCTCGAATACCACATAGAAAGCTTCGAAAGGAATTGGTTTACTTGAAGTATTTTTAACAAGGATGTACCCATTTATTATATCTCCCTGTTTATATTCATGATTTAGGACATTAATTTCGCTCTCTTTGTTATCATTTTCTCCAAACTCTTTTGTAAAGTGTATGCTAAGGTTGATTGCATTAGCAAACTCATTATTAGAATTATTTAAATTGTCTAATTCATTGGTTTTGCTAAGAAACGTATTTTGCCAGTCAGAAGAAATATTATCGTTGTCTACTAAATGCGCCAGTCGTTCCTCCTCGTCAGCTTGCAAATTTGGAATGTGCTCCAAGATACTACGTAGATCTTTATCATTAGAATGAGTTGTGTCATATACAGGTGGCTCAGTTGTTTCACGGTTAGCTACACTATTATTTCTGCTCTTACTAATAGCCGAATTGTACAAATTGTACAGTGGAAGTATGTTCTGAGCAGGCTCGAGATCACTTAGATGGCTTGTATTTGACGCGTAATCTGGTAATATAGGCGGAAAATCTCCTTCCCTTTCAAATCTCGAGCTTTGAGAGAAAGGGTTGATGAAAACAGGAGACGAATCTATGTCTCTTTCTCGCTCAGAAGAAACCATAGAGCTACACGATAGAGTATCTCCATTAGACATAATAGCTTTCAATGATCAGGTTAAGAAGAATATAAAAAAAAAAAAGTGATCAACTTGCTGTTTTCTTATCGCACTAAAGATAGTGTGGGGTCAACAAGACTGTCCCGCATAGTGCACAAGAAAATTCATGCATGGCTCAAGCAGAAGAAATTCAAGCAGCAACTAAAAGCATCCAGGGTGCAAATAAAAGCGAATCTTGACGATTATTTCTGAACGGTCACAGGAAGCATATCTTAAGACTAACAAATATAATAATAATACAATAACACTATAAAGAGCTCTCTTTGGGGAAAGTGAAATTATAGTACTGTGCCATAATTTCAGGGTTACGAGATAGTGCGTGCTTGAGCCGCAACCTGTTTTCTTCCCTACATGATTACAGTATTATATTCCACCAGCCGTGCCTTCTCCACTCCTCGAAGATAATTCGCAACACTAAAATTCAGGGTACACTAAATTTTCATCACTAGCAGTTTCTTAGCTTTCTTGGCACAATTTCTTGAATATTTCTTGAAAGTTTCTAGATATAGGGAAACGTACCGAAGCTTCAAACAACGTTCTGACCTGTTGCAATATTGACTGTGTTGCAATAGCTGTGTGTAGCTGTGGGCCTGCTATAACTGGGGAAGAAATGTTGCATTTCTTCAATTACGTCTAACAAATTCATGACATATTTCTCCACGTTTATTTTGGATATTGTCACAAACATTTACCAATGACTTTTTGCCTAAATTTATCATTTATATACAAACTGATATACAAACAATGCACCTGGAGCGATGAGGGGATATGTCGGTTTATAAAAGTATTTGTTAAGTCTTTGGCTGATTTCTAGTCGCAATTACGAGTTAACCTCCATGTAATAGAAGGACATTACTTCAAGCGCCAAAGCCATTGATTATTTGTCTTGACTTATTTACTTTGGCAACATTGAAGCACAGCAATAATTTAATTTACAGTACTTACAGTCCGATTAACCTAAGTACAAGTGATTATTACCACATTTACCCAGAGCAATTTTTGACAACAAAATTAGATCACCAATTACCTACATATTGAGTGATAGCCTAACTTCAAGCAATGCAGAATAATAAAATAACGCCGCTACTTAATGGCTTCTGAACAATAAAAAACGACCATACTCTAAAATTTTAGCCTAATTTCAATATACCACAAGTTAAAGCAACTTGATGAGCAAAGCGCAATTATTTTGTTTCGTATTCTTATTAACTATCTCCCATGTCTCGGACATCGTGGCCGCAGTATTGATTCTACACTGCGAATCGCTGTACATCACACATACTGGGCTCATTTTCGCAACCATTTTTAACAGCAAACAAAAAAATTCACCGCTAAAAACCGAATTGTCATTTTGCCAAATCGCATCCGAGCTCGGTATACTCCACAGTTTTTATAACATAGCAACTATATACCGAAAGTCCAATTCGTATGATGATGTTTATTAATATACACTGTACGAAGAGAAAGTCGTGTCTGGATTCCGATTCGGAAGGCTGATTATGCATATTTCTTCTGTTGATGCCCTTTTTTTCCGAGTCGGGCTGTGCGGCTCAGGCTTAAATAGTAAAATAACGTTGAAGTTGCAGCCTAAAACTCGTTTAGAGGTCTTTCAACTGTGTAGCTGGCTCGTTTAGAGATCTTCCAACTGTGTGACTGACTCACTTTTGCCAACAACTTATATTCTTAAGATATTATCAAAAAGGTTATATATAAAGCGCCATTTCTCCTTCATTTATGGCCATTCGAAGAGTGATCCAATACTAATTCTCTTAACAAGTTTCACTTTCTTTTTTACAATGAGTGATATTAGTACTGCCTCAAACTCTGCCTGCAATGATGGTAAACACACCCCACCAACTGATACTAAGGAATCAAAGCCTGCGCACAAATATATAGACGATGTTGATGGCGGCTATGGCTGGGTTATTTGTTTTGCTACTTTTCTTCTTGTGTTTTCCACTTGGGGAATGAATTCTGCCTATGGAATCTACTACTCGTACTATTTAACTTCAAATCACTTCCCTAACGCCACTGTATTACAATACTCGGCTATAGGTGGGATCTCCTTTGGAGTAGGATTATTTTTCGCACCTTTCATCAACTATATTCAAGGTACTTTGGGAACAAGACCTACAATAGTGATTGGTGGACTCATGCAGTTTTCTGCAGCATTTATGGCTAGCTATGCAGTCAACATTTGGGAGCTCTTGTTGACCCAAGGTGTACTACAATCATTTGGTCTTGCCTTCATAAGTCTTCCCGCTTTGACTTTAACTTCACAGTGGTTTCAAAAGAAGAGAGTTCTAGCAAATCTGTTGACTGTAACTGGAAGTGGGGTCGGAGGTATTGTCTTCAACTTGGGGTTACAAAGAATCATAGAAGTAAAAAGCGTCGGTTGGGCCCTAAGAGCACAAGGAATAATTAGTTTAGCTTTGGTCTTATTGGCAGTTGCACTTATTAAGACCAAGTCAAAGCACCATAAAGTGGAGTTCACTATTGTAGATAGAGACTGCATTCAGTGTGCCGGGTTCTGGATGATTTGCTTCTACTTGGTTGTGTGTATGTTCGGATATGTTGTCATAATGTTTTGTTTAGCTGATTTCACTGTGTCTCTTGGATACTCAGACTCCCAAGGGTCAATCGTGGCTACTATGCTACAAGTTGGAATGGTTATGGGAAGACCTTCTGCGGGCTTCTTATCTGACTACTTTGGGCCCTTGACCGTAACCGCAATTGCTTACTACCTTAGTACAATATTCACTCTAGCAATGTGGACTCCGGCTAGTAACTATGCAACTGCAATAGCGTTGGCTCTAATACTCGGTTTGTTTATTGGTACAGTCTACTCAACCATTGCTTCCATTACTGTTAGGTTAGTTAGCATTTCCAAATTAAATGTTGCTTTTTGTATGCTGTGGATGTTTTGTGGTTTATCTGCTTTGTTCTCCCAACTTATTGGTACCGCAATGACTACAGGTGATGGTAAAGGTGAGTACAGGAATACTGCAATCTTCTGTGGGGTATCGTTCTTTGCGGCTGCAACAACCATTCTTGTCTTAAGAGGATACATTATTGCAAGAGATAGGATTATGGAAGAATCCTCAGAATTTATACATGAGCTCAAGGTTAGAGTACCTCCAAGTAGAGTGTTTGAAAATTGCTTTATGTGGCCCAAAAAGAGAGCTTAGTTCGATTCTTGTATACTGCCAAATAAAATCCTAAAAAGGAATTAGAATGTGCTTTTTCAGTCCTTCGTGGGTACGGAAATGGCCAACTGAAAGCTAAATTACAGGTGGTTGAGAGATTGACCCATTTTATAGAAAAAGGTAAGAAACATTCAGTATGAGATGTCAATAGCACATTGACCATTACCTGTTTGGCTTAGTGGTAGCTATCAGATATTATAAAAGAACTTTTCGCTCTCAGTTGGATGTAATTACCTAATCCGTGCACAAGTATTTGCCTTAATCAGTTCTCGAGAAACTCAGAACGTTCAAAGAAAAGAGCTGATGCTGGCGATTTCCAGTTGACATAATTTTAACTTTCAAAGTGGAAAAACTCTAACCATTTCAAGGGACAATCTTAAGTATTAATTTTCTTTTGTCAAATTGGGCAGTTACTCGACTCTTGTTGATGACAGGTGATAGTAGACAGTTCTACGTTTTCATGTACTTGTACAGAAATATAATTTGCCTCATCTGATTGTAAGAGGGCTGAACGATTAAATTTTTCACCATAGAATTAGCAAACAAAATCAGCAACCGCTCGATTGAAGATTTGAAGTAGAACTCTAAAAGTCTGAATATATATTTTGATATTTATTTAATGTGCATTACCTTGTTTTTGAATGGTTAATCGTTGCTGTTCGCCTTTGGCTCATAATTCCTATCGAAGTACAATAGCATCAGAACGAGGGGAATAATTAAGAAGTCAAAAAAATGTTTGTTCCTAAGGCGACATGACATCAATAAAGCCTAAATGAAATTTTAAGCTTCTAGAAGACAGATAAAATTTCCTATTTGGGACCTCATAAGTTCTCAGCATTTTTCCATTGAATGTAGAAAATTTCGGAGGTGCGAGAAAACAATGTAGCTTCTTCCTTCTGAGTAGGTACTAAAGTGATACCTTCCAAATGAACAAGAAGCGGGAGCGAAGTATCGGTACATGCTCAAGAGCTAGAAAGTCTGGTATTGTCCATACATCCTTCGAGATTTATTGTACATAGTATTGAAAAAGTGATTTATATTTTCAGCAACCAGCAGAGGATCGCTATAGGAGAATGTTCCTCTATACCGAGAGGGGAATCTATTAAAGTATGAGCTGTGATATTATCGCAGCTTTGACACATCTGATTTAAAAATTCATATAAACTACCTTTCACCCAAAAAAAAAACGTCTCTATACTTTAACAATTATTTGTCTGTCGTTAATTCTTGAAATGAAGCTGTTTTGGCGGAGTGCCATTGTTTTTGCAACCATTCTACACCAATTTGTTAATGCTGTGCCTCTTGGAATAGTGAAGGGAAAATATTCTCATATTGCTGTACCACAGATTGAACTTTCGAAGAGATATTCTCCACTAGTTCCGAGTCAAGACCCATTTTATACGCCGCCAAGTGGGTATGAAGATGCTTCGTTGGGATCTGTACTAAGAATTAGAAAGCAAGATAATGGGTACGGAATGCTCATTTTTGAAACGAAAGTTGAGGAAGTATATCAAATTTTGGTTCGTTCAGAGAACACATTTCATGAACCGATAGCTGTCTTGACTACTCTCTTTGTTCCATACAATGCAGACCCAAGCAAGTTGCTTTCTTATCAAGCCGCGATTGACTCATCGAGTCCAGACTGTGCGGCCTCTTACGCAATGCAACTAGGATCCGCACCAGCTACTTGGATGACTCCCAATATTGAACAGTCAGCAATAGTAGGAGCTTTGAAAGAGGGCTACTATGTCTCAGTTCCTGACCATTTAGGTCCCAATGCCGCTCTTCTTGCAGGTTTCTTGGAAGGGTATACGGTTTTAAATTCAATCCGTGGTGTTTTGAATACTCGCAATATCACTGGGATAGATAGCGATGCAAATGTAGTGATTTGGGGCTATTCAGGGGGAGCACATTCCACTGGCTGGGCAGCACAACTTCGTCCAGATTATGCTCCCGAACTCAATCTCTTAGGAGCAGCCATGGGAGGCATACTAGTTAATATTCAAAACATATTGAATAAAAATGCGGGCACTCTCTTTGCCGGGTTTCTCTTTTCTACAATTACTGGCCTTGCGAATGAATATCCTGAAATAGAAGAATTCACCAAACAAACAATATATCCCAAAATGTATCCAAAACTTGAGGCAGTTCGTAACCTATGTCTCATGGAGTTTACTCCGTACTACGTCTTTCAAGACTGGAGTAAGTATGTTCCTGAGGGAGTGGAATTTATGAGCAACCCGGTTATAAAGAACGTAACAGATTCTTTAGACATGCTTCAAAGTGGGCTAATTCCTGATGTGCCACTTTTCTTCTACTCTAGCCAGAATGACGAGATTCTCCCCACTGAGGACACTGATAAACTAGTTGAACTATATTGCTCTAAAGGTTTAAGCGTAGAATATAGAAAGGACAAACTTTCCGAGCATATGTCTGCTGCTGTAACTGGCGCTGGCCTTGCCTTCAATTTCATAAAAGATAGATTTGATGGAGTTGAAGTAAATCCCCAATGTCAAAACTCGACCGTCTTATCAAATTTATTTGTTTCAGGAAGCTACCTGGGATTGCAAAGTATAGGACTGGCCATTCTTGAAGTCCTCCTGAATCAAAATATTGGCCCGGGGGCTGGTAATACGACTGTAAAAATAATTCCAACATTGTTCGGCGCAGGTAAAACCATCTGGAATACTATTTTCTAAATGGAATTTGTTTTACCTTAATTTGAAGTTTGAAGGATCTTTGGAACAAACGCTAGTTACTAAAATTTTGGACTATCTAGTCTTAAATTGAAATTCTTAAATTGCTATCGGAGTACTTTGTATCGCGTTTAAATTTATTTGAGATCTGATTTAACTCAACTATGCATTCTTAACATTGATAACTCATTATAACAGCTCCTTGTACGTATGGATCTAAAAAGTCCCACATTGCTATTTCATGTCATTGTAGCTCTCTTTCCTCTTAAATAAGAATTTCTAGGCGAATATTTTCGGGCCAGTTGCGAAAGATTCAATTTGCATATGTTTTGCATACATATTTCACGCTTAAGCCCAAGCATCTGCTCATCTGCTGCATGTGGATTTATCATGCTTCACGTCAGATAATTGGAAGCAAGTTGAAAAAATTTCTACTGTCATCCAACCTACAAGTGGCTCTTCGTCAACAAGCTTCGTATTTTCTTAAGGTCCTTCCTCTAATGACATGTAATAAGAAAAGTTAATTTTCAGCCACGTCGAGACAAGAATCATCTCCTCGGTCAAAAGTGTTTACCCATGGCCCCAAAATTAAATTCTCTCCTATTCTAGTAATCACTTGCATGACTTTTATTTATTGCAAGGTATGCTGCCTTACCACATTATGCACCTCTAAAAATAAGCCCACTATAAGCTATTCATGTGGTAGGGGGAAAATTATCTGATCTGATCAGCTGCAGGGTGCGTCACAGTAGAAAATCAATAGGGAAACAAGTACAAAAAAAACAAGCGAACAATAGAGGAAATGCTAACTACTCCATTTTCTTTGTCGCTAATTTAATAGCCATTCTCGTAAAGTAAGTCTACTTATGCATTTAACAGGTTCGTCTACGAAAGGAACAAATAGGTCGATATGAAGAGAAAGAGAACGAATAATTTATCGGATTCAAGGAACGTGCGGCGCACTCTCAAACGAGACCTCATCGCTAAAATACGAAGCCAGACCTCTTACGCGTACTTGCAATGTCGATATAATCGGAAAAGGAATGGATCAGTCAATAGTGAGGAAATATTTTAACACGCATAATTTATGGTTGATAATTCTTTGTGCATTGAGTAGTTTGTCAGCTGTGGAATGGTGCAAACTTAGCTGCAAAAAGCGGAATAGTTGAAAGGTCCCCGTCCTGAGATCGGCTCGCGGCAGCGGAATTGTGAGAAAGGTATACTTTATTAGCCCTTTCGTGGCTTATTTTTTTAAAACAATTACTTTGGATTTCTCTCATTGGTTACACACCTGGAGAATAAATTCATGCAGCATCCGAATATCGGCACCAACAAGTCTATTTTTATAAAATTCACTGGTGGAAGAAACTACATATTCTAAGAAGAATGTAGATTCAGAAGGCCCTTCTCGGTTGGCCACCTCAGTGAACTAAAGTTCTTGACATATTCATAATTTCTTTTTCATACTTAGCTAGTTTTCCAGGGCTAGCATGTCAATATCTAAAATTCTTTGGAATTCAATACTTATTTCTAATCCTTCTAAGGATAAGTAAGTACACTATTCCCAAATGTACCCGAAATTCTTGGCACTCTTGGACTTGGCCACCCATTTCGCAAAGTAAAACAAATATTTTCTTGCTAAGAAAAATTTGCAGCTTTCTCGTTATTCTCCATTGGCGGAATATATTAGAACCCTCTTGAGAACTAAAGCTATAAAAGATGAATACAAACCTTCAATTGACCTTTCTCCAAGCAAAGGGGATTAGATAAACTTGATCATTAAGCACGAAATGTTGAAACAATTTCTCTACTTTTTGTTTTTCATTAATTCTGTATATTCGTTTGCAAAGTACACTCCAATAAGTGATGCTCAGATACGTAGAAACGCTTGTACCTCAACTATCAGTAAAACTGCTATATTCTGCACTGGTAAAGCAGCCTCCAGATGCATTTGTGTGAATCCAGATTTTATCTCTACTTTGACTGGTTGCATGAACAACGGAGAGGCACCTACTAGGGGATCGGAAACGCACATCATAAACTATTGCAAAAAACGTTTCAATATTACCTTGACTAGAGAAATGTACATGGATGCCTACGAAAACTACACCAAGTATGCGGTGTATACGTCAGAAATTGAAAACTTTAACATATCTGTGCCCGTTGCAGTTCCAATTAAACTTGATCCTACTCTTCGCTATCAATACAGGATAGCTTATGAAAAATTTTATGGTAACATGAGAGACAACTTAAAATATGCAGGTGGGATGTTAGCCTATTGGGGTCTTGTAATGCTACTCTATTCTATTTCACATTGGGCCAAATTCTTTTGTCCTGGCCTTGTCAAAAAATTCACTGGACCTTTCTCCAACATTTGGAGAAAATTCGTCATTCTACCTGCCCTTGGTAAGAAGAGTAAAGCCCAACCCGTTTCATGGTTGAAGATTTTCTACTTTTTAGCACCAAGCAGAATCGAATCTGTTGTTCTCTTTGGTTTTTGTGGTGTCACAATCTTCGTCAATGCCCATAATATAAGTTACTTTAATGGGGACCCTATTTTCGAATCGAAAACAGAAGCCTTAAATAGATATGTGGCTGATAGATCAGCAGTTGGTGCTACTATCTTGATTCCTTTGGTAATCCTCTTCTCGGGAAGAAATAACTTTTTACAATGGATCACAGGTATCAATTTTGCAACTTTTATTACCTACCACAAGTGGATTGCTAGAGTAATGTTTGTTTTGGTTGTAATTCATGCTGGCACTTGGTCTGTCATCTTCGTACTCGATCATGCTTTTTCTGCTTACTATAAAGACAAGTACATGCAGCATGGTGCCTATGCTACTGTTGCAGTGGGTATAATTTGTTTCCAGAGTATTTTATTCTTCAGAAGAAATTGGTATGAGATGTTTTTGTTGATTCACATTATAATGGCGGTCCTTTATGTTGTTGGCACCTGGTACCATGTTGTTGACATTGGCTATCTTGAACTCATGTTTGCTAGTATTGCATGTTGGTCCTTTGATAGAGCAGTAAGAATTGCGAGACTTATTCACTTTGGATTCCCCAAGGCTACTGTAACTCTTTTAGCGAGTGATACTTTAAAGATTACTGTCCGCAGACCAAAGTTTTGGCGCGCAGTACCAGGTGGACATGCTTTTATCCATTTTATTAGGCCATCTTGCTTCTGGCAATCCCACCCATTCACTTTTACTGTTTCACCTGATTCAGATGGATATATAGTTATGTACTGTAGAGTGAAAGGTGGGGTTACACATGGTCTTTATCAGTATTTGCAAACTTTTCCTGAAAATTCAACTCAGATTAGAGTAACTCTAGAGGGTCCATACGGTGGGCCAACCCCAGCTAGAGCATATGACTCTTCTGTTTTCATTGCGGGTGGCGGTGGTATCCCTGGAATATACTCAGAAGCAATTGACTTAGCCCAGAAAAGATCCCATCAAGGATCTAAAAAGGTTACAAAGTTACATTGGATTATCAAGGAATACTCTTCTCTATTCTGGTTCTACGATGAAATTTTAGCCCTCAAACACAATGGTGTACAGTGTACAATTTATATTACTCATCCATCTTTTTTTGCTGAATCCGGGCAGGAAGAGATATTGGACGGTGAGCTACATGAGAAGGGTAGTTCTGATGAAAATGAAGTTAGGAAGATTGAATCTAAGGATTTTAGCGAAACACAGGAAGCCAGTTTAAATATTGTTAGAAGAATAAGGAATGGGTTATGTCATGTTACCTTCAAAGAAGGCAGACCAAGCTTAATGGATCTTGTAAAAGGAGAAATCGAAGAAGCTAGCGGATCTGTTGCATTTGTTGCTTGCGGACCTCCAACATTGGTTGATGAAGTGCGTTACTCTTGCGTCCATTCATTGGATGACTCCCAAGGAAAGAGAATTGACTACTTTGAGCAACTACAGGTTTGGACTTGAAGAGTTAAGTTTTTCGTTTTAGATTCCAAATGGACCAATTGCTGTCCATTCTATATATTTAGACTAATTTCAACTAGAATATTCTTTTTTCCTATTAGGGTTTCCATTCCTTTAGATTAATTGTACAAATTCTTCAGCCTCCAGTTCCATTTAAAAGTACTTCTAAATTAAAATAGAAGTTCGTCATCATAGCTTCAAAGGGGAAAGAAAGTGTCGTACGGTTACCTCTTGTAACATCGGTGAAAGGATTTGATGGATATAACAAAATAGGCACCCCATTAGAGTAAGTAAACAATCTTTTGTAGTATATGGTTTGAGCATTAATCTCTATTCCTGCCTTCAAGAACGAGATATGAAAAGCTATTAACGCAAGTATCGATCAATAAATTCCTACTTATGTGCGATTGAATTTAGGGGTGTTAGGGTGTTATTGAATTAGGGTGTTAGGATGCATCAACTATTTACCTGGTCTTTATTCACTCTTACGCAGTAACTTCTTCTTCAATAGTTGGTGGACTTTTTCAGGGTGCAACGATCCAGGATAATCTATTTGCTGCTCTATATTAACAATTATATCCCTTTTTCCTTTTGCTGTGCTGGTATTATCTTTAAGTTAAATCTTGCAGAAATCTTCCACTGAACAATTTCTCACCAAATTTAAAAATATACTTTGAACCACTTTGTGCAAAACATGGAAACAAATATTCAAAGTCTTTTTTTTGGGGTAATCTAAAACGCGTAGCAAAAGGAGATAAAAATAAATTAAAATAGAATTCTACGGGTCACGCCATTGGAATTTCTTTGAATTCCTTCGTATTTGGTGCATGTCGTTTTGATATTGGGATAGAAAATGTTGCATCTGTCAAAAAGGGTCGAGAAAAAGAAAGTTGAGAAAAGGAAAAGAACCGCCCACCATCCTCCTTAAGGAAGCGAATTCGGAGGACTCATACTCTTATACAATAAGACTCGCATTTTATCAACGTAATGCAAATATTTTCAAAGGTTCACATATCTAAGGGTCAATATAGTTACATCTTGCAACGAAAGCTGATTTAAAAACCGTAGCGAAGAATGAGTTTATACCCTCGCTGAAGTTTCCAGCCCATTTTTTTCTTTCTCGAGAACGTTATTATCGCTCTATGCAGTAATTAAATTAAATTTACACCTTCTAAATCCTGCTCTTTCAACGACAAGGGCACATGAAGAATTGGAGCTACTATTAGACCATTTCCTTGCTTTCTTGATAGTGGCTACCAAAAGGTTAAGCTCATTCAAATTCCCTTTTAAATTGAATTTATGAGAAACAAGCAGTTAACTGATGCGCCAGTGCGGTTCGATGACAGTATGCTCTTGCTTCTGATTTAGACGTTAGTTTCTCATCTTCATCATAGGGTCGAGGCTGACGATAGGAATGTGGGAAATTTGAACTTTCTCCTCAAATAAGATTTTAAAATAAGCCTATAGGGAAAAATTAAGAGTAGAGACATGTATTCTAAATCCAAAATTATGGTTAACTCAAATAAGTAGATACAATTAAACTGAATTCCCTTGACAGCACTTTTATTATTTACTTCTTTTTGTATTTTTTTTTTTTTTTTCAAATTTCTCCACCCATACATTGAAATATAAAGACGAGTAGTATTGGCTTTAGTCAGTATAGGGGTTTTTGGAAACAAGAGTAGGTGTCTGATACCAGGAATTCTCCATTGACTAATGTCGAGAGCAAACAGCTATACCAAATGCCTATTGTGTTACCTCAACTCTTATCTGCGTAAATCGTTTTCCTCTGTCAACTAATATATCACTTTACGGATTTTTTCTTTAGGGCCCTAAATTCGTTTTTTAATTTAAGGGATCCAATTAGTATTCCCACCAAAGTATCCCTAGGCAAGAACGTAGAGATAAACCAAGCAAAAGAAGACTGTGCTCCTCTGAACAGGGTAAAATAATTGGAAGAGTTAAAGAAGGAACCACCGCTGAGAGCGTATTCGATGTCATTCACGGCTTTTTTAGCATATACGTCAGGAACCATAAACTCGCTGCCATCAAAATTTTTCATACTCAACTGTACAAGATCCGTTCCATCAAGTCTGTACAAAGAATCTGCACTAAGGTCAGGTAATTTAGTCAGTTGAATTGAAGTTTTAACCGCTCCACTGACGAAGTCCAATACCTTAACCCCAAAGGGCTCAACCTCTACTGCTAGGGTATTAATGTAAGCAGACAATGCAGCTTTCGAAGAAGAATAAATGCCTCCGAATGGGTAAGGTAAGCTTCTTGCAAATGATGAAGTATAAGCTAAAAGACCCTTACCTTTTATAATGAGACCACGGAATTCTCTTGTAACACGAATTGGCCCGTGCAAATTTACCTCGTAACAATCGATAAA
Organism: Dujonia oleophila; assembly: GCA_030563865.1. NCBI lineage: Eukaryota > Fungi > Ascomycota > Pichiomycetes > Serinales > Debaryomycetaceae > Dujonia > Dujonia oleophila. Next base: position 2,330 of record JAJMKG010000061.1, on the reverse strand, counting down.
GGCTTCATCAGAAACCTCAATTGCAGGAACTACAGATAAAACACCTGCATTGTTTAATAAGATATCTAAATGATCATTCTCCAGTTCAATTAAATCACGAGCCTTAACTATACTTTCAGTGGAGGATACATCAATGCTAATCGGAATAATCCCGTACTTCTTTAAGGGCTCCATAGCATCTACACGACGTGCACCTGCATAAACCTTGTAGCCTCTTTTCGCCAATTCAATACTAATTGAGTACCCAATACCTGATGAAGCACCAGTGACAAGAGCAACTTTCCCATTAGATTTGATCATTTCGAGCATACGTTTTAATTTTAGCGATTACAATAATTTTTAATCAATTGAGTTGGGAAAAGTTTAGACTTCTAGGGTCTTTTATAATAGCTTTTTGACCCTCTAGAAGCTTCCTGCCTGGATGTTGCGCGAATGAAATTATGTTTATCTCCGTTATATCCCACAATGTTATGCGGTGCATTAAAATAATATCGACAGAAAGAAGCACTCTATCAGGTATTAAGAAAACAAGGTGGGATTTGGCATGGAGTTAAAGCAAGCTTCAAGTAGTCATGAGATCTAGCGACATATTTGTTAAGAGATTTCTTACTATGGCTGTGAACTCAGATTTGGTTTTGCTGTACATTATATTTCTCGCCTATGATTTACTTTATTTACCTTTTTGGCGCTCTACTGTTTCTTAATAAAATCGAGTCCATGTTTCAATGTAATGGCATTTTCTGCAATTTAATACAAGGGGATTGGCTTCCAAGTAGAGATCAGTCAGCGGAAATTTGCAAGAGTTGCCGTAGCCCTCTAACTAATCCAATCTCAGTTTTTTATTACTCCTGTAACACAGTCCAAAACGTTAACCCCAAACGGTTTGACTCCTACTACTACGGTATTAATTTGGACAGATAATACAGGTTTCGAAGAAAATTAAACTCTCCCGAAAGGGAAAGGTAAGAACTGGTAAATAGATGAGGTGTAAACCAAAAAAAAACTTCTACTTGATATTAAGAGTTAGTCCGTACAACTTAATTTCTTAGTACTTAATAAAGTCTGCAACATCAATTGCAAGGCGCTGGAGTTGGACTGCATTCTTCAATATGATATACAAACGGTTGTTTTCCAATTCAAATAACATATAAGACCTCATCTAAATATTCAGTAGAGGACATATCCAAGTTGATCGGGAGAATTCCCAATATTCCATGAGCTTCGCAGAATCAGCACGGCTGGCACCTGCATGAACCTTGCAGCTCGTTTTGCAAAATCGTTGGAAGATGCATTACAAATGCGTGATAATGCACCTCAAACAAATGCGATTTTTTTCATTAATTTTGAACTATCGCTATAGCCATATTATTTTCCAAGTCATATTTACTTATACATCTGGTGATGTGATACCTCAGATTTTCAACTATATTGAATGAAATGCCTTTGAAAACAAAACTCGAGTACTATCTCCGGTTCAAATGTTATTTCCGTTGACATTGTTATCTCCGGTTTAAGTAAGTTCGTCTAAATTATTATCTCCAGTAAGTCCATCAAATCTTGATTTTTTCCAAAATGGTGGATGGTTTCAGATATAACAATGCGAGGATTTGACAGAGCGTTCAGGCTTAGAATATTCGAGAATATTTGAGAGGGGTCGTTTTGCAGGAGGAGGTGCATATTAAATCTTGAATTTTTAAATGGACGAAGCAGTATGTATTTGCAGTTAAGTATGTCGACAAATTATCTCCAGCAGTATCTCGATTTCCAGAAGGAATTATAGAATAAAAAAGAAAAAAGAAGTTAAGTGACAGCTTAAACTAGCATTAAAATGTCGCCCTCGATGAAAGGACCTGTTTTGTACGCCGTTTGACCTACAGTTGACAGCTGAAATTCTCGTAATTCAAGTTGAAGTTTCAAGCGACAAATCTTTAACCTTAAATCACGAGAAAAATTTTAGTTTACCTTTATTTTTATTTTTTATACCTGAGGGATTTTTTTTGACTGGACCAATTTTGTTACCTTGTAAAGGTTTTGTGAAAAAGATATCTTTAAAGGATAATCAGGATTTGTATGAACGTGGGATTCAAACTGAAGAGTTGATTTTATTAATCAAATTTTATATACACTGAAATATTCAAGTTACATAACGGCAAGTCTTGACAACCTAAAAAATTCGGAAATACTTCAAGGTGTTAGGGTGTTAGGGTGTTAGGGTGTTAGGGTGTTAGGGTGTTAGGGTGTTAGGGTGTTAGGGTGTTAGGGTGTTAGGGTGTTAGGGTGTTAGGGTGTTAGGGTGTTAGGGTGTTAGGGTGTTAGGGTGTTAGGGTGTT
>JAJMKG010000060.1:0-39281 GCA_030563865.1 Dujonia oleophila | reverse complement strand
CTATCCCAACCACTCCAACTACTTCCTTACCAACCACTGGTCCAACTGTCGTAACTTCATGTGTTGCTACAGTAAAGCCAACTGCTCAGTGTACGCCAAACACTAACCGTTGTAAGAAGTACAACTATCCTCAAGGTACCTTCAGCCTTGGTAGTGTTGTTCAAATTAGTGGAAGTACTCACTTGGTCAGCTACGGTCTCAGTGTCCTGAGCTCCTTGAACATCAATGCTTTAGGTAAGTTAGGAACTTCGTTCGGATCTTGGAGAAGTCCTCTTTTCGACTGTAACAAGAAGATTGAAACCGTCACTAACCCAAGTGACTGGTCTCACCAAGTTGAACTTGACTGTATTGACAAGGGAACTCAATGGTGTTTACCAACCTTCCTGATCAACTACGATTGGTGTATTTCTGGTGTCTTTGACACTAGTCTCTGTTCTAGTTTCGGATTCACCAAGTCTTACTCTTACAGTTGTGGATGTGGTGATGATTATGATTTCCCACAATACTGTTGGCCAAAGCCTGAAACCTGTACCACTGTTGTATCTTCGACTGTTAAGACTACTTCATCGACAGTTAAGACTTCTTCAACAGTGACTACTTCGTCGACTGTCAAGACTACTTCAAGTGTTCCAACCATTCCAACCACTCCAACTACTTCCTTACCAACTACTGGCCCAACTGTCTCAACTTCATGTGTTGCTACAGTAAAGCCAACTGCTCAGTGTACGCCAAACACTAACCGTTGTAAGAAGTACAACTACCCTCAAGGAACCTTCAGCCTTGGTAGTGTTGTTCAAATTAGTGGAAGTACTCACTTGGTCAGCTACGGTCTTAGTGTCCTGAGCTCCTTGAACATCAATGCTTTAGGTAAGTTAGGAACTTCGTTCGGATCTTGGAGAAGTCCTCTTTTCGACTGTAACAAGAAGATTGAAACCGTCACTAACCCAAGTGACTGGTCTCACCAAGTTGAACTTGACTGTATTGACAAGGGAACTCAATGGTGTTTACCAACCTTCCTGATCAACTATGATTGGTGTATTGCTGGTGTCTTTGACACTAGTCTCTGTTCTAGTTTCGGATTCACCAAGTCTTACTCTTACAGTTGTGGATGTGGTGATGACTACGATTTCCCACAATACTGTTGGCCAAAACCTGATACCTGTACCACTGTTGTCTCATCAACTACTTCATCAACCGTTAAGACTTCATCAACAGTGACAACCTCGTCGACTGTCAAGACTTCTTCAACTGTGACTACTTCTTCTACTGTCAAGACTTCATCAAGTGTTCCAACCATTCCAACTACCCCAACTACTTCCTTACCAACCACTGGCCCAACTGTCTCAACTTCATGTGTTGCTACAGTAAAGCCAACTGCTCAGTGTACGCCAAACACTAACCGTTGTAAGAAGTACAACTACCCTCAAGGAACCTTCAGCCTTGGTAGTGTTGTTCAAATTAGTGGAAGTACTCACTTGGTCAGCTACGGTCTTAGTGTCCTGAGCTCCTTGAACATCAATGCTTTAGGTAAGTTAGGAACTTCGTTCGGATCTTGGAGAAGTCCTCTTTTCGACTGTAACAAGAAGATTGAAACCGTCACTAACCCAAGTGACTGGTCTCACCAAGTTGAACTTGATTGTATTGACAAGGGAACTCAATGGTGTTTACCAACCTTCCTGATCAACTATGATTGGTGTATTGCTGGTGTCTTTGACACTAGTCTCTGTTCTAGTTTCGGATTCACCAAGTCTTACTCTTACAGTTGTGGATGTGGTGATGACTACGATTTCCCACAATACTGTTGGCCAAAGCCTGATACCTGTACCACTGTTGTCTCATCAACTACTTCATCAACCGTTAAGACTTCATCAACAGTGACAACCTCGTCGACTGTCAAGACTTCTTCAACTGTGACTACTTCTTCTACTGTCAAGACTTCATCAAGTGTTCCAACCATTCCAACTACCCCAACTACTTCCTTACCAACCACTGGCCCAACTGTCTCAACTTCATGTGTTGCTACCGTCAAGCCAACTGCTCAGTGTACTCCAAACACTAACCGTTGTAAGAAGTACAACTACCCTCAAGGAACCTTCAGCCTTGGTAGTGTTGTTCAAATTAGTGGAAGTACTCACTTGGTCAGCTACGGTCTTAGCGTCCTGAGCTCTTTGAACATCAATGCTTTAGGTAAGTTGGGAACTTCGTTCGGATCTTGGAGAAGTCCTCTTTTCGACTGTAACAAGAAGATTGAAACCGTCACTAACCCAAGCGACTGGTCTCACCAAGTTGAACTTGATTGTATTGACAAGGGAACTCAATGGTGTTTACCAACCTTCCTGATCAACTATGATTGGTGTATTGCTGGTGTCTTTGACACTAGTCTCTGTTCTAGTTTCGGATTCACCAAGTCTTACTCTTACAGTTGTGGATGTGGTGATGACTATGATTTCCCACAATACTGTTGGCCAAAGCCTGATACCTGTACTACTGTTGTATCATCAACTACTTCGTCAACTGTGAAGACTACTTCATCGACTGTCAAGACTTCTTCAACAGTGACTACTTCGTCGACTGTCAAGACTACTTCAAGTGTTCCAACCATTCCAACCACTCCAACTACTTCCTTACCAACTACTGGTCCATCTGTCTCAACTTCATGTGTTGCTACAGTAAAGCCAACTGCTCAGTGTACTCCAAACACTAACCGTTGTAAGAAGTACAACTACCCTCAAGGAACCTTCAGCCTTGGTAGTGTTGTTCAAATTAGTGGAAGTACTCACTTGGTCAGCTACGGTCTTAGTGTCCTGAGCTCTTTGAACATCAATGCTTTAGGTAAGTTAGGAACTTCGTTCGGATCTTGGAGAAGTCCTCTTTTCGACTGTAACAAGAAGATTGAAACCGTCACTAACCCAAGTGACTGGTCTCACCAAGTTGAACTTGACTGTATTGACAAGGGAACTCAATGGTGTTTACCAACCTTCCTGATCAACTATGATTGGTGTATTTCTGGTGTCTTTGACACTAGTCTCTGTTCTAGTTTCGGATTCACCAAGTCTTACTCTTACAGTTGTGGATGTGGTGATGACTACGATTTCCCACAATACTGTTGGCCAAAGCCTGATACCTGTACTACTGTTGCTTCTTCAACACTGAAGACTAGTAGTTCTACCAGCTCGTCATCGACCATCCCAACCACCAGCAGCACTACATCTTCTTCTACCACCCCAACCACCAGTAGCACTACGTCTACCACCCCAACCACCAGCAGCACTACGTCTTCTTCTACCACCCCAACCACCAGCAGCACTACATCTTCTTCTACCACCTCAACCACCAGTAGTACTACGTCGTCATCTACCACCAGCAGCAGTACATCTGCCAAGTCTGGAAATGTATACGCCGTTTTGCTTACTGTCCGTGATGAAGCCACCCCAGTACTTGCGTCTACCTCTGTGGCTTATAATACCCTGGCTCCAAGTGTCACACTTGCAGAGGGCGCTGGTAGCTCATTAAGGTACTGCTTTGGTGCTATTATAACTGCCTTCCTTGTATGCATCATGTGAATATAATCCTTCTACATGTCAAACAAATTTTTTTTCGGTTCTCCAATGCAAATATAAAAGGCATTTGCAACATTCAATAAAGTTATTTCTATTTCACATTCAACGCAGGGATAATATAGTCCTTCTGATACCCTTACATCAATATAGATATTATAATATCTCAAAGTTGAACAGAAAATCAAATTAGTATATATATATATTTGCCTTGTACGTTTTTTTATTCATTCAGAATTTTATAATATTATAAAATATAATTAAGCTAGTGTAGAGTCCGCTGCCATATCTTCTGGTGTACAAGTAGGTGAACGATAACAAAACTTCTGGTGAACAAGTAGGTGAACGATTACGTGAACGATTACGAAAACAATTCCGAAAACAATTCCGAAAACATGTACCTTTTATAAAAATTTTTACAACGAAAGAAGAACCTCCGGAGAAATGCTTTGTTTATTTATACAAGATGAGAGGAAAGGACACATGATTGCTCCTTGTTGCTGCTCGTGAGTCTTCGTGTTTGGGTCAGTGGAGAGAAATGTCGCATTCCTTTTAAATTTTTTCTTGTCACTAGCTTAATTTTAAAAAAATTCTGTGGAACCGGCTTGAAGATCTACTTTTTAAACTTTGATATTCGCCATTTCTTAATATTAGGTTTGATAATCTAGGTTCGTAGACCATTCGTAGAGAATTAGACTGTGGCTGCCATGCAAACAACACCCTAAAAAAAAAGAGCTGTGTCAGATATGACGAAAAATGGCAGATCGAAATGGGACTTTTTCCACTGAATATGGAAAGAAAAAGAGTCCTTAATTTACTTTAATTTGGTGGCTCTAGCTCTCCTCCTCACTAGGGTGGCCCCTTCCTCCCCCTGCGGTGTGTATCGAGCTTGGGTATAATCCTTTATACCACAATAATCCTGCACACACTTGCAACATGAATTTTGATTTTCTTCGATTTTTTTTTTTTTTTTTTTGTTCTTTTTTTTTCTTTATTTGACTCGGCAGTAAAGAGAAAGACACTCTTCAACAGCTGTAGTAGTCTTCTTAATCACCATAACGGACCATGTCGTTGACACCCAAAGAGGCGTTTGCCAAGCTCCCACAAAAATTGCACAACTTTTTCATAAAGTACCCACCTAGACCGTTTGCACAGTATGCCGCTAAGCCAACTACCCTTGACCAGCCGGACGTAAATCCTTTCTTGCCCACTAAAAATGCAGAAACCGGAAGATGGCGTGGTGCTGAGTACTCCTTAAGAAGATCTGCGGATTTGTTCAAGTTGGCCAAGAAATTCGGCATTCAGGACTTGCTCCCACCTATTCCTCAAAAGAGATTCCACGAGGACAAGTACCACAACAAGAACTGGATGAGAGGTGTGTTGAACCCAAAGAAGCCTAAATGGGAAAGAGAATTACCTGAAAAGCTCAAGAGAAGAGAAGAGGCTTTGGACAATATGGATGACACCATTCTTGCAGTAAGAAGCAAGTACAGAAAGAATATCGAGAGAAGAGAGCAGAGCAAGAGGACGTGGTGGTAGTTTGCATGTCATGTATATAGTTAACGGAAACAGCAAATAAATAAAGATAGACGGGCAGGATGAAGCTCTGGTGGATGATGTAGGAAGTTTAGGATTTGAGCGTGAGGTCGGATTAGGCTCTGGTGCTGCAGCTGTGAGTAGCTAAAGGCGATACAGTGACACAGTGCTACGGCAAACAAGAGTTAGAGGGATCTGACACTGCAAAGATAGACGGATCTGACAGTGCAAAGATAGACAGGAGAGGTCAAACACACACCTGGAGGAGCGTGCGTGTAGAAGCTTGAGAGGAATATAGTCTGAATTCGGTCACTGGGTGGTGCGGTGCTCCAGTACAACAGTGTGATGGATCTTACAATGGAGATAGTATGCTTTATTCTATTCTTGTTCTAGGAGTACCGCTTTATGACTTTAGGAATAAATGGGAGAAATGTTGTTAGTTGGGGGTTGGAGGAGGGGTGCTACAATGTGCGGTGCTACAGTGCTGTGGTGTTCGATACTGCGGTGCTACAGTGCTGCGGTGCTACAATGTGTGGTGCTACAGTGCTGCGGTGCTACAGTGCTGCGGTGTTCGATACTGCGGTGTTCGATACTGCGGTGCTCAGCTCTGCGGTGCTCAGCTCTGCGGTGTTCGATACTGCGGTGTTCGATACTGCGGTGCTCAGCTCTGCGGTCTTCCACGTGTTCCAGAGCTACAGAGTTACCAACCCACATTTGTACAGAAAACTACAGCTGCATCGTTCCTGGACCTATAGTTTCAACAATAACCTTTATTGGTCTACTATTTCGTTACAAGAGTGCCTCATTACAACTTGTTGCTACCTCGGTGCTCTGATGCCATCCATCTGCAGTTGTGGTAGTTTGTTTCAGATGCAGATGTGGTACTTTGTTTCAGATGCACCGTAGCCGATTACCAGGTCTTCTTTTACCTGAAGCTAATATACATATGCAAAAGTGTGAATCTAGAAGGCTCTACCTCTACCTCCTCTTCCACCCCTGCCGCCTCGGGCAGCAGGCTTTCGTATGGTCCTCGTAGAAGATATTTCTTTGTTCCCTGGTCCTGCACCCTGACCCTTTGTTTTCACCACGCTGTTGGCAAGTAGCGTGTCGAGGTTCAAGTCATCGGGTAACACAATCTGCCTGATTTGGTTTCCCCTGATACTAATAAACTGGAGAATAGTAGGGTCCTGGTGTGGCTGGATAAGCTTGATGTTCTTAAGCGAGATGTTCATCAGGGGTGAGCACGAGAGCAACTGGCCGTTAACCGAGTTACCGTTTTTCAACTCGATCGTTATAGGCTGGTTCGTTGCATTAGGCAAGTTCATAAGAAAGCGGACCAACTTCATTTCTGGAGAATACTAACGACCTTTCTTCTCTGTCTCTCTTCTTCTCTGTCTCTTCTTCGCCGCCTTCTTTCTGTTGGTGATGAACGCCGCCTGCAGTACTTGTTGTGCAATCTGCAGTACGTGCCTCTGGTACAATCTGCAGTACGTGCCTCTGGTACAATCTGCAGTACAGCATCAGCAGCACCACCTGCAGGACGCGATTGCACACACGCCCCCAGCCAGAAGAACACCTCTGGCGGACCAACTTCATTTCTGGAGAATACTAGCGACCTTTCTTCTCTGTCTCTCTTCTTCTCTGTCTCTTCTTCGCCGCCTTCTTTCTGTTGGTGATGAACGCCGCCTGCAGTACTTGTTGTGCAATCTGCAGTACGTTCCTCTGGTACAATCTGCAGTACAACATCAGTAGCACTACCTGCAGGACGCGATTGCACACACGCCCCCAGCCAGAAGAACACCTCTGCAAGAAACATCTCCACTGAACCCTCCTCTTTAGTATTTCAAGACCCTACAGGAAGCTTTCAATTTCCGGGAATCTGGCTCTTTGGCACCTAGCAACACAAATTTGGAAGTTTCCACTCGAAAAAGCGCCTCGTAGCTATCCCAAACGCCAAATATTTGCACCCGGCACTTTTTTTGTCATCGCCTTTCCACCCATCTACTTTGACGTATTCCCTCTTGAAGGCCACACCCGCTCCAGCGATTTGAAATCACCTCAGTTTGCTGCCCATGACTAATTCTCTTGCAGACAGTGTCCGTAACATCCCTCCGGTGACTCGGTTCTTTACCATCTCGACGGTGTTGGTGTGCTTTGCGCACTCGCTTCAGTTGGTGCAGCCATCCGACTTGCTCTGCTACTTCCCCATCTTCAAAGATGCCTTCAGAGAGTTCACTAAGGTGTGGTACTCTACCCGCTCAAGCGGGTTCCAAGTCGTGGAGGCTGCTGGATGGCTCTTGTTCCAGTCGCATCGGTTCATAACTTGCTTCCTTCTCCCCCACGGCATCGTGGTGGGCCAACCGTTACCGGCCATCTTCGATATTTACTTTTTTTACACGTTTGCCAACCATTTGGAGTCCACCCAGGGAAAGTTCCGTCGAAACTTTCCTGACTGCCTCTGGTTTACGTTGTTAACGGGCACGATCATCGTGATATTGACGCTTGCCTACAACATCGTCTGGGACGAGCTGCACTTGCCCATGCATCACGGGATGATGTTGTCGTGTGTCACGTACATCTGGTCGAGATCACTGAAGAACTCCATCATTAACTTCATGGGGATTATTCCGATCAAGGCGTACTACTTGCCGTTATTCAACTTGTTCATCAAGCTTGTGGTTGACGGACAGTCTTCGTTCATCGACCTGGTGATTGGAATTCTGGGCGGGTACTTGTACCAGTGCATCCAGAGTGATACCTTGCCTATTTATAACCTTTTTCCAGGCTGCTACGGCAGCTTGAACCCTCTCAACAAAGGCAGCAGCGCTGGGAGTAGCGGGAGGAGAGTTGGGCTCAACGGCCAGCAGTTCGGCGCGAACGACGCCCAGGTTGCCAATGATGTCATTGAAGAGTCGATCTTTGACTTGGGGTACCTCAAGGCGCCGCTCTGGCTCTACAATTTCCTCAACTACCCGAAAAATACCTCGCAGAGAAGCACAGCATTCCTGGGAAACACCACGGGTGCTCGTGAAGTGAATAGAGCTGGTGATTCCAGCAGCAGATCTTCTGCAAACTTTAACGGTGGGGCCAAGAGACCTTCTTCTGAGGATAGGGCCACCGCCAGTGGGTTCTCGTGGTTCGGCAGCGACAACAACCCATTCCAGGGAAAGGGGCATAGATTGACAGACTAGAAGCAAAATTAGAATGGGTAAGATAACTAAGTGAATGACTATTGGTCTTATTGTACATACCTTAGATTTTTTTATTGTATACTTGCAACAATAGATGTTAATAGAATAGAAAATGGTTAGCTAGTAATCAGAGCGGTAACTTAAAGCCTGTGGAGGGAAGTATGTTCGTAGGCAATATAAGCTGAGAAGTAAATACGGAACATAAGCAGAAATGTTAGTACGCTGGTGATCAAAAAATGAGTAGCTAGTGGAACAAAAGAATTATCTCAGCTACGTGAACTCCATATTATTCTGAGGAACTATATATCATGCAAAGAGTCGTAAATACACTAAGGCTACATGTCCATTCCTATTCGGCATATCGTTATAGCTATTAATTAAAATACACAGAGAATAAAATTAACACCAGAAGGCGTAAACTCTTCTGTAAAGTGGCATGGCGGCGATTTGAGCCTTTTCCTCTGCAACTTCTTGCTTGACTAAGTCCAAATCCAACTCTCTTCTACCAGTGTCAATGTCAATGTCTTCGGCCTTGATGTACATTCTCCAGTTTCTTCTCCAAATCTTGTGGAAAACGTAGAATGCAATAACAACTGGGAAACCCAAGTAAGACTGGAAGAAGGCACTGGCATCAGGGGAGCCTCCGATTGGCCATAAAGCGACCCAGAATTGTAAACCAAGAACAACAATGTTCAACATCATACCCCAGTAAGCACCTACAATACCAGCTTGCGATGTGAAAGTCAACTCATCGGTAGATCTACCCTTAGCTCTCAAGGCATATCTGAAACGAATTAAACACAAGTTAATAGAACCCCAGGTGAAAAGAGATGATAAACCAGAAAGGGCGTATAACCAGTTGAACACTTCGGCTTCCTTGCTTGATGCAGAAACGAAACATAAAAGTCCAAACACCAATTGGATTCCGACACCAACTAAAGGACGACCTTGCTTGTCAATGTAGCCGAAGATCTTTGGAGCATGGCCAGCGGCAGCAAGTGCAGCTAAAGTTCTAGAAGATCCGAAAACGGAGGAGTTACCGACAGAAAGAACGGAAATCATAACGACAACGTTCATGACTGATGGTAAACCAGAGATACCAGCGTTCTTAATGGCAAGAACGAATGGAGAGTCAGCGGCACCGGCACCACCGTTCATCAATCTTGGGTCGGTGTAAGGAACTAAGCACCCGACTAAAGTCAAGGAAATCATGTAGAACAACGTAATTCTCCAGAAAACTTGTTTAATAGCCTTAGGTAAAGTCTTTCTTGGGTTAGAAGCTTCAGCAGCAGCTAAACCAACCAATTCAGTTCCAGCGAAGGCGAAAGCAGCAGTGACGAAGACGGAACAAACACCTTTAGCACCGTTGGCAAAGGCACCTGGATTGTGCCAGTATCTACCACCAAGGTATTCGTGATTTGGACCACCACCACAAGTCAACACAATACCTAAGATAATGAACCCAATCACAGCAGTAACCTTGATGGCAGAGAAGATAAATTCGGCTTCACCGTAACCTCTGACACCAAACAAATTGATAAATACAATAAGAACATAGAATATCACCACAAACGCAGCACTATTAATCGAAGTATTCCAATACTGGATGGTCAAAGCGGCGGCCACTAATTCCAAGGGCATCACAACCAACCATTGCATAGCATAATTCCAGGCCATAGCAAAACCCCATGAAGGGTCGAGAAAACGGGTATTATAGGTGACGAAAGCACCAGAAACTGGGAAGGTGATAGCTAACTCACCTAAGGATTGCACAGTACAGTAAATCATAGTACCAATCAAAAAGTAGGCAATGATAACACCAGCTGGTCCACCACTGACTAAGGTGGAACCAGAACCAACGAACAAACCAGAACCAATGGAACCTCCAATGGCGATCATTTGAAGATGTCTGTTCTTTAAAGAACGAGACAATGGAGAGTTGGCGGTAACGATGGCAGCTTTTTCGATTTCTGATAAGTTTGGATCTATACCGAGTTCGACTTCATCATATCTCTTGAACGAGTCCTTGAATTTTGCCCACCCTGTTAATGGAGCGGCGTTGTCAGCCTTGTCAAAGGCATCGATGTAGACACCTTCTTGGTCAGTGCTACCATCCTTGGCAGCTCCTATGGAGTGAATATAGTCTAATTCTTTTTCTGGCATAGCTAGTTGCAACTGTTACTATTCAACACCTGAAAAAGCAAGTGCCAAGGAAATGACTGCCAGATTTAACTATTTTATAAGTGAAATACGATGGAAGTTGTGATCAGCAATTGTGAACGTAAAAAATAAATCTGCACGTTCCTTATCAGGATTACATAATAATCGCTATCAGAGTGAAATTGCAAGGCATTCTTGAGCTTATACGTAACCTATCGTGGAAGTAAACGAGTAACAAAAGCGAAACGAGCAGTTTGCGGCAGGTATGGTGCCACCCAGAGGAGATACTAGCGGGGGAACTCGGTGGGTACTGGGAAGACCTGGTATGGGGTAGTGGCAAAGGTTTTCGAAAAAAACAAATATTCGACGGGCAACGGGGGATACACTTTTCCCCTACAGTCCCATTCTAGGTTTCCCGCCGCTCGCACCCAAACAGTTTGGGGTAAAGAACTATTCAAGGCATTCGACGATTATTATTTTTCACTATTGTTATTCTTATTATTATTTGGTTTCTTTTTTTTTTTCTGCTTCTTTTGTTTCTTTTTTTTTGGTCCTTCCAAATGATGCTCTAGCTCATGTACGATATGCCCATTTCCAGCCTTAATTGCCAATGATTGTTGTATCAACAGTTGGGGCTTGCACCTCGGCGGCTACTTAGATAACAATAAATATGCGCGAAAAGGGAAGGGAAAGTTGACGTACTGTGCGGCTCACCCAAAAATTCCACATTGTTTTTTAGTTGCTCTGTGGTAAACTGTGGGAGCCACATGAGGTTTTCTAGGCTGCGAAGCGGCCAAAGTGGAGATGTAGATACAGGGAGGGTAGGAGACCAGTGCTGAGGGTGGGTTGCGGAGAAAGTAGCAGCCTCTAACATGCTGCTGGGGCTAAGGGGATGTAAGCGAAGGTGTCACGGAAGAACTTTCGCAGTAACCAACCCAGGAGGCAACACTAGACGAGAAAGGAATGAAAACTGGCGCTGCGAATGGGGGGCTGCAGCCAGATTGGTACGATAACCGGACAACCACAGAAAGATAAACAGTGTATGCAGTCCGCGGCATTTTCGCATGGCTCTGAACGCTTGCATAAAAGGTCAAGTGTGTTCTTAAAGAGAGTGTGACGACAATAGAGGAAAGAGAAACGGGAGCTAGTACAACATACGCTGAAGAGCAGCAGCGCGGCATGTTTCGAAACAAGCTTTCGCTTGTAGAAAGACATGGAATTGACGTTAGATTCCCAGAATCTTGGCAACGAAGTTGATGGATTGTGAAGATTTGCTTTTTTCTTGTTTTTCTATTTTTCTTTCTTTTTTTTTTTTTTTTTTTTTTTTTTTTTTTTTTTTTTTTTTTTTTTTTTTTTTTTTTTTTTTTTTTTTTTTTTTTTTTTTTTTTTTTTTTTTTTTTTTTTTTTTTTTTTTTTTTTTTTTTTTTTCTTCTTTTCTTTTTTTATTCACGCCCTAATGGGACTTCTCCTCTTATCTATCAGCAGCACTGGGGAAGCGCCTTGAATGAGCGCCTTGCGCGAAGGTTAAAGTCGATAAGGTTTGATGTCATCTTTCAGTATTCGTTTAAAGTTAAAACCACGTAAGGACGTCAACTGCTGGAATGGCGTTACTTCTAGATTCACACCTTGGATCAGAAGCGAGGGCTCATCGCGCGCTAGAGGGAATGGAAGGAATGCGAACATTGGAAAATATTACGAAGCCTTAAAAAAAGATACCGTAGGGTTCCATATCCACCACTGTATCGAGATCCAATTTCATTTGCACGAGATCTCTGATGCAGCATCTCTAGCTGCTGCTTACTGTGTAGGTAGGAAGTGTTATTTCACCGCCGGCCAAGTACCAAGCAAAATCTTGAATGTTCTTAGCCCCGGATTTCTTTTCGCATCTCTGGCTTTTCTCTCTGGCCATTGGAAGCTTGCATAATGCTAATGAAAATTCTGTGGTGTGCGGCTTGCGGGTGGCATGAGTTGCCCAATCCGCTGCCTCAGTACCGTTTGGACTAGCACACCAGGACACCAGTACACCAGTACACTACTCACACACCACACACCACGCAGCTTCATTCTCTTCTTGCTTTCACTGTTCTCTAGTAAGCACCACCGAGTGCCTTCTTCTTGGCCCTTGGCCTGGTGGGACCCCCAGTACGAAACAAGCAGTCACGTGCCGGTTAATTGCACCTGCATACAATGCATAATAACTGTTTGCCTCTTGGCCCTCTTAAGAGCTGGCTCCTATTGTAGCATTGACTATCCCTCGCTTTTCCTCCAAGAAGGCCACTATGTCTGAAGATAACCTGGGGAGACAATCTCCCAGAGGGCGAGAGCGCGAGAGCTACTTCCCGTACAATTCCAGTACCGGCCAGCAGGCGCCGCCCACTCCTGGTGCACAGTCTGCTCAAGGATCCTCCTCAAACATATCGTCTCCTTTGATGAGGGCCAAGTCTTCGTCTAGATTGAGGAAAAACAAGCCCAAGCCTCACTTGAAGAGGTCAATTTCCAGGACCGGAGCTGATCTCAACAAGGAGGGGGACGCCAATGCTGCAGCAAACCACTACAAGCTTGTGTATTCAGTAGACGATGGCGTCAATGACGACATAGTGGAGGAATTGGGCGACAACTCCAGCAACTTTTCGCCAGTAAGCAGTAGAGCTGGCCTCCCAAAGTCCGACAGGGACTATTTAGAGGGATACCAGGATGCATTGAGGTCGCTCCACCAGCGGAGGGGCCGCTCGGTGACAGGTATAGAAGTACAACCGGATGACCAGCTGCGGCAGGGAACGAGTGCTACAGGCTCAGGATTGGGTTCCGGGGCACGCGCAGGCTCGAGAACTAGACTGGTAGTCGTTTCTGTCGCACCTGATACCGATATCGACTCCACGGTAGGGACCGAGGGCCCTGATGAGCCCAGAAGGAAAAGGAGTGAGAGTAACCTTGAGCAAAGCAGTGTCTTAGTAGATGACAACTACGGCGATGCTGATCCAGCTGTGGCGGCATCCGACAATAATAGTGGAGACGACGAGTCCATAGTGTCCACGTCTTCGTCAGACACTCTCGAGTCTCTCAACCTTCGAGAGCGTCAAGACGCGATCAACTCCACGCATCCGTTCGGGATTAAGATCTGGAAGCCGTCATTGTACAAGAAGAAGCGTTCTGTAGCCACGCGGGCCGAGGAAGATATCCACGATTACGACCTCCGTGAACCCACTTATAGGATATTCTGGGGGGTGTTACTCTGCAACTTCATATGGTCACTCACATTTGGGGTCTTGCTCTACTTGTTGTGCTTGTTCGGATGTGCGTTAGTTTTTGTTTTCTCCGGATTTGGGTTTCATAGATCACTGAGACCGTACGTCAAGTTGTTGTACAGCGTGGGCAAGTACTGGCTCTTACCGTTTGGGATCTTTGTCTTGTTGAATAAGGACAAAAACTACATGGACGAAGACGAGTTGGATGGCAGATCTGTGGTGGAATTCCAGAGATGGAGAGAACAGGAAGAAGGACGGCTATTTTTCGCTCCTCCTAGAAGATACACTACGAATACAGAATCAAGGCCGTCGTTGAGGGACCATAAGGGCAGGCCCTTGAGCGAGATCTACTCCAATTTAGATAGACCGGCCGTTGATGCAGACAGCGAGGCCAGCGGTGGAAGTAGCAGTGCTTCCGCTCCTGTTGGGAGACCCAATGCTACTAATAGTAAAAATAATAATAATAATAGCTCCAACTTTGTGGGTACCGATTTGACTGCTTCTGCCATCGACGAAACCCCTGAAGATGAAGAAGAAACAGAAATTATCGACATCAAAAAGCGGTTTTTCGGAAGAGGAAGTTGGTCGTCCGGTAGATTTATGTTTTACCTTTACTTTTACATTATTTTGCAGCCGATTTTGTTCATATTATCGCTTTTCTGCTGGTTGTTTGTCTTTACCATCCCCATGGCTAAAATCACCGACACTATCTGTGACCACTTGAGAAGACACCCCTTGGCATTACATTTTGAACCTGAAAAGGAATACTACGCCTCTCAGGGCAATGAGGAGTTCCAGAAGAAGAGAAAGCACCAGCTGATAATTATGTGTACCTACCGTTGTTGCGGGTTCCACTACTACAAGTACACAGTGGACGGGACCAACATTTTCTTCATTAACTTGCTCTTCACAGTAATATTCGTTATATTTGACTTCTACTTTTTAAAGGAAACCTTAAAGCTTGACGCCTGGTATACTGACCCTACATTCATATTTGGTACATGCTTGCTCAGTATTATCCCCTTAGCATATTTCATTGGACAGGCAGTGGCTTCCATTTCTGCCCAATCTTCCATGGGTGTCGGTGCAGTCATCAACGCATTTTTCTCAACCGTGGTTGAGATTTTCTTGTACTGTGTGGCATTGAACCAATCAAAAGGAAAGTTGGTCGAAGGTTCCCTTATTGGATCCATTTTGGGCGGTGTTTTATTATTGCCTGGGTTATCCATGTGTGGGGGTGCTTTGAAGAGGAAAACTCAGAGGTACAACCCAAGATCTGCAGGTGTTTCTTCCACTATGCTATTATTTGCCATGGTATTGATGTTTGCACCTTCGATGTTTTATCAAATCTATGGGTCTTATGAAATCAAGTGTTACAAGTGCCTGGTTGAAATGTTCGGCTTACAACAAACAGCCAACATTGGCGGGATACCTGAGGACTGCACGAAATGCAGATTCATTCAACCAGCTCTTAAGTTGGATGCGCTCTATAGTCAGATTATCAAACCGTTTTCCGTCATTGTCGCGTTCGGCTTATTTATTGCATACGTATGTGGCTTATATTTCACTTTAAGAACTCATGCTAGCTTAATTTGGGCAACCAATTCCCACGAAGTAGCGGCTGCAGGAGGAGCGGCAGCAGCTACAGCAGCGAATGGCCCCAAGAGAGATGAATTATACAGTGCAAGATCTCCAAGTGTTCTTAGCTTGGACATGCAAAAGGGAAACAAAGTTAGTACCCCCACTTCGAAGCCTGCATCTACCACTTTCCAGTTACCGTCACCCTCAATTGAAGTCGCCAAGCAAAGACTTCCAAAGGTCCAATCCACTATCAAACAACAGGCAAACCAAGTCACCACTTCCCAACCAAATACTCCAGTTGCTTACACGCCTGCCGATAGACCAACTAAGAAAGCAAGCATTATTGGTAAAGAAGAGCTAGGTGATGAGGAAGAAGGCGGAGGTCATGATGCCCCAAATTGGTCCAAGAACAAATCGACAGTTATTTTGCTTGGTGCAACAGTTGCTTATGCTATTATTGCGGAAATTTTAGTTGATTGTGTGGATGCTGTGTTGGTGAACTTTCCAATTAACCCAAAATTTCTTGGTTTGACTGTTTTTGCTTTAGTCCCTAATACGACTGAATTCTTAAACGCTATATCCTTTGCAGTAGGTGGAAACGTTGCATTGTCCATGGAAATTGGTAGTGCTTATGCATTGCAGGTTGTTTTAATTCAAATCCCGTGCTTGGTCATCTATACTATCTACAAGAACTTTGATGATGTCAATAAGCTCTTCCCACTTGTTTTCCCTAGGTGGGATATCATTGCAACATTAATGTCGATCTTTTTGTTCACCTACATCTACGCAGAAGGTAAGTCGAACTATTTTAAGGGAGTGATTTTAATTCTTATCTACATTGTTATTATGATCGGGTTCTGGTTTAACGATAAAATAGAAGCTTTAGAATCTTTTGGATCTACCAGTGTGATGGTATTTCAAGGATTCACTAGAACATTTTAAGCCCAATTTAATAATGGCTCTCTTTGTTAGAATAAATAAATACTGAGTGCAACTAGGGTGTAGAAAAAGATTTCAGAAAGTAGTGGATATGGAAATGCACTAGTAAACAGAGTAAATCAAGCAAGCGGGATGAGAGACCCATATAGCAATTTTGGTCTACCCTAAATGGTAGGAGGCTTCCGCTGAGCAACAACTTCGTATGCAGCCATATACGGAAGGTGTGGTTGCAGTAGATAGATCACGTGACTCAACACAATGGGCCCTGAGACCCATCACTATAGTGGTTATTTGCTTCCATGGGGCGACCCTGGAAAGAGCTGTATTGACTGTATTCTGTCAGGCAATAGATGACAATTAGAAAACTAGCTACTATTAGATGATGTTCTCCTTTTTTTTTGTCAAATCAGAATTGCTCACCAAAACAGTGGTGGTGGAGCCAAAATGAGCAAATTAATCTGAGCACTTTACCATGCCAGATGTACTGAGGTTCCAAACCTAAACAAATTGAGCATGTGGCTTAATATCCACCACAATGGTTACCAGGCGGCAAAATCCTTATAAATATATTTGGTTCAAGGCTTTTTTTTGTCTTTCATTCCACTTTTTCTGTTCTTGAACTAAAGTTTCTGTTAACTACCAGAGCAAAATTTTAGTAACTAGCTATCTCCACTTTATATATATTTATTTATTATCCTTTACAAACATGTCATTTGGCGGAACGAGAAATAAGATTGAACTCCCAAAGTTGGACTGGGCCTACGATGCCTTGGAGCCTCATATTTCCGGAAAAATCAACGAGATTCACCACACCAAGCACCATCAAACTTACGTCAACGGCTACAATGCGGCCATTGAGCAACTAGTTGCGGCAGAAGCCAAGAACGACGTTAAAAATGTCATTGAAATCCAGCAAAATATTAAATTTCACGGTGGAGGCCACACTAACCATGTTTTGTTCTGGAAGTCATTGTCTCCACTGTCGGAACATGGAGGGAAGCTTCCGGCAAAAGATTCCGAATTCGGTAAGCAAGTGGTCAAGCAATTTGGTTCTTTCGATGAGTTAATTAAGCTTACAAATGCAAAGTTGGCATCCATCCAGGGCTCCGGTTGGGCATTTATAGTTAAAAACAAGGCAAATGGCGGTCAAATAGATGTAGTAACAACCTATAACCAAGACACTGTCACTGGCGCCTTAGTTCCATTGGTTGCAATTGACGCATGGGAGCATGCATACTACTTGCAGTACCAAAACGTCAAGGTCGATTATTTCAAGGCCATCTGGAATGTGATTAACTGGAATGAAGCCGAAAAGAGATACAACGCCTAATCGACCAAATTTCTTCTAGTTAAGGGTTATATAGTCTAGCTTAATCAATACTATGATGTTACTTAGCAGAAATGGTTGCAATCTTGCATGAGTTGTGTACAGGAACAATTCTTGCAGTGACGCATTAGACGATTGCTTGTAAGCGCATACAAAGAGATGAGTGCATGCATGGACTCTCAGTGGAAGGTGATCCATATTGTACGTTTATATTTCATCGCCTTTCAGGAAGTACTGATATCAGAAGAGAGAGCAGAGGAAGTGAATGGTTGCCCAGTTTTTGCATTTAAAGTAGCCATCGAGGCGAACCAGCTGACCAGTAGTCATGTGCCTGGCCATCTTGCAGTGTCTAGAGCCCTGTAGGTGGAGCGACAGCAAGCTTTCGAAAAATATGCCTATTTCTGTGAAGCTGCTAAAGAGAAATACTAGCAGAACAATAGAAATAAAAAGAAGGAAGGTTCACTAAAAAAAGTGCAAAGGAAGTACTAAAAAGACTAAAAATTAAAAATATTACTGACCTTTCATATTGCACTCACATTGAAGAATGAGTTTTGGTTGTCCAAGTTACCGTTCTAATCTCTTTCAATCAAAGTACTATATTCTTGGATACCATATAGTTGTTTCTACTATTCAGGGGGTTTCAATCTGCTGAAAAAAGTGTTAATTTAAGGAAATGCAACATACCATCTCAAATCCCCAGGTGGTAAAACAAGGAAATTTCCGGGGTGCATATTATGCGGCTGTTCTGGAAACCAGACGGATTTAGGATCCGCAATAATAGAAATCAGGGCGCAATCAGAGCGGTAGCCAATAGAACCGACGGCATTGTAGATTAAGATGCGACTTTGTTTATGGAAAAAAAAAAAATAAAAGAAAAACATGACGTATAGTGTTGACTTGGTTTGAACTATCCTCACTATTCGTCTTGAATGAATATTTCCCTGAAGCATCAGTGCTAGTGTGCCCTGATAGCTCGGATCGCATCGAAAAAGAGAAACTTTGCGGAGAAAAGCTTATAATTTTTGTTGAGGACCGTTCTCCAGCCATTGAACATCATATTTGGCCGGACTTTCTTAAATCGCCGGGATACTACCAAGTTGTCCTTATTGAGCCCCACGAACCTGCGGGGTGATGTATAATTAACTTTATTACACTGGAAAATTTTTATTTTCGCAAACTAGCGGGGAAACTGTGCATGAATTTTCCGCTAAAAAGAAGAAAATGAAATTCCAAAGGTTTACCCTCAAAGACACTTTGAATATACCCCAAGTCAGTTGAAGTTAAAATAGTAATGTCTTGTAAGACCTTTTCTAGCCCTATTCTCTTTTTTTCAAGTCCTTTTCTTTCAACGAGGTAAAAAAACATCTGATTAAAATCCCTTCGTCTGCTCCATTACACCAATTTGGAAGATCTGACGCAGCCCTCCGCATCAATGCACGCTGAATAAAAAGAAACCTCGAGGAAAAAAACTCCGAGACAGAAAGGTGGGGGAGGGAAAATTAAGCTCTTCTTAACCCACTAAAGCCCTGATCATTCTATTCTCCCCCTCTTTCAACGTTCTATGCAATGGATGATAACGGGTGTTACTGATTGTAACCGAATCAAGACTTGCCGTTAAGTAAGCTTCCGATTTTCTCACTAAAAAAGTCGGCTTCCCAAAAAATTTTGAAGGCTGAACCCCACAACGCGTTTACGTCACACGTTAAAGCAATTAGTGAAGCTTGCAGGAAAAAGTTTTTCATTACCCAACTGGGCTTCTCATAGAGCCAACTAGTATATAAATATCAGTTTCTCCAAAATTTTTTTTCTTGTTGACGTATTTTTTATTGCTAGATTTTAAGTTTTTTCTTGTCAGTATCGCCAAGACTATTTGACACATTTCTAAAGATGAACAAGGAGGAAAAGGAAATTATTTCTCTTGACTCTGCCAAGCCAGTAGGTGAAGCACCCGCTAAAGGAGCACTTCAAAAAAAATACCGTTGGAAGGTTAACGATGACCATTCCCCTCCCCAAATTTATAACTGGACTTTATACCTTTCAGTTTTTGTGTTCGGTATCTTAGGTTGTGCAAGAGGGTACGACGATGGCTGTATTGCCGGTAACGTCACCCAAAGTTCGTTCAAAAAGACGATGGGTCTTGCTGATAAGAGCAAGTCTGCTTCCCAATTGGCTAATTTGAAGTCAAATATCACATCTATGGTCCAATTAGGTGCTATTGGTGGCACCATGATTGCTGTATACGTAGTTGATAAATTTGGTAGAATCAGAGCTTTGCAAGGTGTCTGCGTTTTATGGGTTGTTGCAGCTATTATTCAAGTTACTTCGCATGATGTGGGACAGTTGTACGCTGGAAGATTATTAGAAGGCTTAGCTATCGGACAAACTACCACTATTGGTCCAAATTATTTATCTGAAGTTGCTCCAAAGGCCATCAGAGGTCTTTGTGGGTGTATTTTCGCAGGTGCAGTCTATTTCGGAATTATGTTGGGTTACTTTGCCAATTATGGTACTGCTATTCACATTGAATCTGGAAGAAATCAATGGGTCTATCCAACCATGGTCAAGATAATATTAGCTGGTTTAATATTCATTGGCTCATTCGCTTTTTGCATTGAATCTCCAAGATGGTACATGAGGCAAGGGAACGCCGAAATGGCTGCTAAAAACCTTTCTAAGTTAAGACATTTACCAGTTGACCACCCATACATTTTGGGTGAAATTTCTGATATTAACGAACAAATTGAAACCGAAAAGAGAGAAGTTGAAGGCAGTTCTATCTGGTCTATCTGCAAGGAAATTGTTACAGTTCCATCAATCAGATTTAGATTCCTCTTTTTGGCGGTAACTTCCCAACTTTTAGGACAATGGAGTGGTGCCAATGCAATCACCATTTATTCACCACAACTTTTTGCTCTTGCCGGTGTTACTGGACAAATCCCCACATTGAGAATGACCGCCATTTTAGGAGTTGTTAAATTCGTGTCTGCATATTTGAGTGCCTTTTTCCTCATTGATTTCATTGGTAGAAGAAGATCACTTTACTGTGGTATCACTTTGCAAATGATCTGTATTTTGTACTTTGCTATCTATTTGACTGTTGTCCCACAAGCTGAGAATACCGGCGCAGTTTTAACGGCTTCTCAGAAGGCTGCAGGTAAGGGTGCAATGGCTGCAATTTTCCTTTCGGGTACTGGTTGGACATTTGGGTTCAATGCTGTGCAATACTTAATCGGTTCAGAAATTTTCCCATTGAGGGTCAGATCTGTTGCTCAAAGTTTGACTATGCTTATCCACTTCGTTAACATTTATGCTAACTCAAAGGCTTTACCTTCTATGTTACTTGCCATGGACAACTATGGTGCATTCTATTTCTTTGTTGGTGTTATGGTTATTGGATTATTCTGGGCATACTTTTTGGTTCCAGAAATAGCTGGTCGTTCATTGGAAAGTATGGAAGAGATTTTCTCCTTACCATGGTACTTAATTGGAAGAAAGGGTGCAGAATTATGTCCAGATTACTCTGAAGTTAACAAGATTCAGTACACTGAAGACGGTACTGGAAATGCACATGGTGGTGACATTATTTATGACGACCATCATTCAAAGGCTTCAGCTGAATATGTTGAAGATTTGATGGAAGAAAACACTCCAAATAAATGAAATTGAATACGGGAATTGGTTACTTTAAATATATATTCAATAAATAATTGCGATTAATACGCTTCATTGAAGTGAAACGAATGCGAAATTGTGGAAGTGTAAAGTAGGAGCCAGACCCAATTTCATATGTAGGCATCGTGGTTCAAAGTTTAAAATAGCGAACAATCTCCGGGACCTTTACCCAACACCTCCCGATCTTGACAAGAAGGACATTGGTACTATTTTGTTGCAAGACAGAAAAACTCCTTTAGATGAAAATATCTACAACATTGAAACCGGGAATATTTTCCACGCCTTAATGTTTTCTCATCAAGGGAATAGTCTTACCAAAGGAACGCTAGGCTTGAAGGAAAGTGCTGCATAAATTTTTAGATTCGATAATTTTACATGGAAAATCTCGCTCGAAGATACTTTCTACTAATTCGATTTTGTGCCTATTCAAAGAAAATCGTACAGTGCGGCCTAGAAAATGTAGGCAAGCTTCTTTGGCAAATTTCACCTGGAGCTAAAAGCAGCAATTAACAATAAGCACATCAGCTAGAATTTGCTGCATGAACTGAAATTTCCATGAAAAGCTGAAATATGCTCCGAGCACCGGCCTTTCCCAAGGCAGGTAGGAATTGTAAGTGAATATACAGAGAAGTCTCTCCAAGAAAATATATTTGTGCTGACTTCTCAGACGTAGAAGTAGAATGCCTGTTTTGAATTATCGCATAGGTATTTCCTTATTGTTCCATTGCACAGCTTAGAGCTGTAATTAATCAATGAACAATACTTTAAAATCAAAAAACTTGTTTCATTTCCAAAGAGTCTAAGTAAACTATGATACAAAACAGCTTCATTGAAAAGTTAGTGAATGAGATTTGAAGCAATTCATCAATTCAACGTAAGTTTAGGCATAAAGGCTCAAAATTCCTTTTATACCAAAGATACAATGACTTCTTAGAGAATGTATGAAAATTTCAACGGAAAATGATATCTTCAGTGCTGATCTTGGAGAAGAATCCTTCTTTTTTAAGTTAATTACTCCAAACTTTCTTAAAGATAGATTTCATTTATAAGTATGAGAAATAGAAGAGTTACCGTTAACTTATATCTAAATTGATTGCAAAATTTCTAAATAGTGAGATCTCACTATGGCATAAATGTATAAAGCAGCAAAATTTTGGGGCGAGCTCTTCTCATTGCACTTGCTCTGATTATCTTAAAATGACATCTTATCATACATATTGGCTAACTTCAGTTCAAAATTTGGTGAGTTGTACATTGGTCCATCTCAAAAAATACTAAGATATAAACTGAAAAAGAACGGGTAAAACTAGTAGCTAAACACTTTCATCAAACTTCTAGCAACAGAAGAAATTGATCATTATTGGGTCAAGTATACGCTCATAAATTGAAAGTTAGCTTAACATAAAATGTATCAATGGAATAAAATAGAAGAAGGTTGAAATCATGTTTTTGTTGGCACGACCTACTTGATTGACGGTAAAACTTGAAGCAGCTGCAGTAGAAGTAGGGCTTGACCTCGAATCCAGAATAGTACCTGAGCCTATCGAGTTTGTGCTGGTAGAAAAAGTTTTAATAACTTGGATGGAACCACTTTTCAGCAATTCATTTGAATTGAAGTTTGTACCATAGGAATTTGAGGTTGCATCGGCCTCGCTTGATGGTGAGCTTGAAATGGGCCAGCTCTTTATTTCGGATCTTAACTCACCCTCGTTCAGCGAAGCACCATTAGTTGTAAAAGACTCTCCTTGGTTGGCATTAGTAGAAGCTAAAGGAGCCTCAGCCTGTCCTGTTAACCCTCCATAAGGGCTTCCTGTGGTTTTTGAAATTGTGATCGAAGCAAATTGAGTTTCAAGAGCACTGTTGGAATACACAGAGTGTTGTGAAAAACTGGCTAACGTTGGTAATAACGGATCAGGTGTAGACGTGTTCCACCCCCTTGATCTTGCATATGGTGATTGCACGGTATTGATACTTGTGGGACTAATTGTTAATTCATCCTGTTCTTTACTACTACTTGAAGCGATAGTAATGGATGCTGTATTTGTCGAAGAAACGCTAGAAACAGGTGATTGAGATATCCTTGACTCAGTTGTGCTATCTGTAGGAGAAATTTTGGTAATCGATGGAATCTCAAGGACGACAGAACCAGAGTCGCCGTTAGTTGATGGTTTTACTGCAGTCCTAGAATTTGAACTGGTCCAAGTATCAATTAGAGTAAAACTTGGTTCCACCGAAAAACTTAGTGCCGTCGATGGAATAAACGGTATCGATTCCTCAAGACTAGATGTTTTACCTACATCTTTGTTTGATGACGTGCTAATTGACACAGAATCGGAACCATCAGCCGGCATTATCGCCAAAAGACTACTTACGGCTGAACTTGTTCCACCAAAGTTGAGTCTGCTCGTGAAAGTTTCGTTGTAAATATCTGCATGAGAAGAAATGGCTAACGTGGTATGAATCGTAGCTTCAACCGCGCTTGTACTACTTAACACTTTGATTGAAACTGTTGAACTTGACTTTGGAATCATATTTGTCCAAATGGAAGTCTTAGCAAGTTCTGATTGCCTCTCAAAACTTTCTCCTGCAACTGATTGGGTGAAAGGGGCTGAAACCTCATTCATAGTTGTTTTGTTGTCGCTATCATATGTGTAAAGCGTCTTGATATTTCCCTTGGCTGAAATTAAGGAAGAATAAGTTGGTGTATAAGAAATTGGCAATTCGACCAAAACAATACTGCTTCCATTAATTTCGGTTGTGATCGTAGTTGGGCTATTCCCTAAACCGGTAGATATCGATGTCGTATAAATTTTCAGAGCTTCAATTGTAAGAGGGGTTGTACCACTTTTGGATGCACTTGCTATGGGTGAATCGGCGTAAAGGGAAGTAGAACTTAGAGAAACACTAGAGGTTGGAATATTTTCGGCTGCAATAGGTGTTCCACTAATTGTAGACAATAGTGTAGCACTTTTATTGTAGCTTCTAGTGAAGTCTGATCTACTATGAGTCTGTAACTCGGTGTTGGTTGAATTGATACCTGTATCAGGAGTAATGAAGGTAACATTATTTGAATCAATTCTATTCAAAGGGGAAGTTTCAATGGAGGCTATGAGAGTTGTGGAACCCACCTCAGTCCGAGAATTGGAAAAACTACTTCGAGTCTCAACTATGATTGAGTTGATTCCACTTACTCTTGAAGTGATTTGGGTAAATTTACTATTTGGTAAGGTCTCAATGGAAGCAGCTAAAGCGCTATGAGTCAACTCTTTAATAGAACTACTGAAATTATTGCCAGTAGGTTCAGCTGTGGAGCTGAAATTGGAGCTGTCTCTTACTGTAGAAATGGTTGCAATATTTGACTGCACGAAGCTTATAGCAGCTAGTGACTCAGTGAAATGATTATCCAATGTGAGGGATCCAGATCCACTACTACTTGGCATGCTGAACAGCGTCGTTGTAGTAAGAGAACTACTCTTAGTAGAAGTAGTGGATAGCAAGGTATGACTACTTATTGATTTACCAAGCTTAGAAGTAGTTGAATAGGTAGAGTCAATTCTACCTTCTGTTGCATCAATTATACTGGATAAGATAGTAGGTGTAGACATCACACTTGCTACAGTCTCATTAATATCGATAGACTTCAAAGTAGTGCTCACACTAATCTCAGATGAACTGGCTAAAGCAGTAGTACCAGACAGCTCTACAAAACTTACTGCAGCTAGCGATTCAGCGAAGGATATTGGATCCTGAGTCATGGATGTCATAGAACTACTGCTTGGTTCACCAATGCTTGTCGAAGTAGTAGCAGATCTACTCCAAAGAGATTTCGTGGATGTCAGCTTAAAGTTATTAGTAGATGCACTAGTGGTCACAGTACTGTTATTATCACCAATAGAATTGGCGACAGAGTTCACATTAACCTCATATGAAGTTGAAATAAATGCAGTAACTGACTCCTCTTTGAAGCTTGATGCAGCTATTGACTCGGTCAATAAAGTTAGATTTTTGGGTTTGACAATTTCAGATCCACTACTTGGTGCTGCTAATGTTGTAGAAGTACTAGAACCAGCCCAATGATATATCGTAGACAACAGTGTATTGGAGTTAATGAATGTACCAGTTCCAGAAGAAATCGAACGGATGGGAATGGGTTGCTCGATGGTATCTGTACTTTCCGTTGTATTTATTTTACTGGTCAAGGTAGAAGGAGTAGATACGATACTCGCAACTGTACTGCTGTTATCACCAACAGATCTAGCGGTGGTATGCACACTAGTTTCAATTGAAGTAACGACGGCTGCAGAACCAGACGGCTCTACATAACTTACAGCAGCTAATGACTCAGGAAATACTATTTGGCTCTCCGTCGTGAAAGTTCCAAATCCACTGCTTGATGTGGTGAACCTTGTCAGTTGTGTAAGGGAACTACTTCGCTGAGATTTCGTGAATAAAAGTACACTGCCATTTTTATATGTGCCAGACGCAGAAGAAATCGAGTAGGTAACATCAGTTCTAGAATCTGTCGTACCAATTTTAGAGGTCAAGACGGTACCGCCAATATCATCAGTAGATCCAGTAGTGATGTTCACATTAGTATTATATGAAGTAGCAATGGATGCAGATTCAGAAGGCTCCACATAGCTTACAGCAGCTAGCGATTCAGCGAAAGATGTTTGAACTTGCGCTATGGATATCGCAGAATTATTGCTCGTTGTTTGGAAGGTTGCCGAAGTAGCCCCGGAACTGCCCCAAGAAGCTGTAGCGGTGATGTTCACATTAGCACCGTCTGAAGTAGAAATAGATGCAGATTCTGAAGGCTCCACATAGCTTTCGGCAGCTAGTGATTCAGCGAAAGATATTGACGTAGTCCAAGGACTACCCCAAGGAGATGTCATGGATAAAAGTGTACCGCTATGAAGGTATCCACCGGGCGTAGAAGAAGTCGAGTATGTAGGGTTAATTCTACTATCAGGAGAATCGATTTTATGACTAAAGGAAGTCGGTGTAGACATCACACTTGCTACAGTCCCATTAATATCGATAGACTTCAAAGTAGTGCTCACACTAATCTCAGATGAACTGGCTAAAGCAGCAGTATCAAACAACTCTTCAAAACTTACTGCAGCTAGAGATTCAGTTAAAAATGTTGGATCTGGCGTTGTTGATTTCGCAGAACTACTCATTGGTGACAATATCTCCACGGATGTAGGAACAATAGCAGTGCCATTGGAAGTTGAACTTTCCAAAATAGTGCTATTGATGCCAATGGTTAATAAAGAATGTGAACTTGCAGCGTCCGAAAAGTAAGTGGGATTGGTTTCATTGCTATGGGAATTGACTTTCGTGGATGTGCTGAAAGTATTTATGGCCGCAGGAGTGATTGAGCTAGCCTTAGAGTCACCAACAATAAAGGTAGTTTTTTCCTCGCTAATTACGTTGCTCGATGCCAGACTCGTACCTTTGGAAAAAGATGCTACCTTGACACTTGAGACTTTTAGAAAGCTCACTGCTGCTATTGTTCCGGTAAAAGTGGTCGGATCCTGTTCAATGGTTGTCGAACTATCACTAGATGCAATTAATATTACGGTCCTACTACTATTGCTACTCAATGCGGAAGTCACATTTGAAATTAACTTGCTTCTATCCCAGGAAGAACTTGGGCTAATCTGGGTAGCGAATTCGATGGAGGCAGATCCACCACTCCGTGATGTGAAATTGGTGGCTCCATTGTGAGTACTTATCAAAGAAGTAGTGATTGAAGTATTGAAAGTTGAGCCTCTCACAACGGTACTGTCAGTCAGGCTAGTAAGTTCTATGGGGGAGCCGATGCTAGCTTTAGCTCCATTTGAGGTATTTATCACAAAACTTACTGCAGCTAACGACTCAGTGAAAGGAGCTTGGCTTTGACCTTGGACAACATCAGTTGTACTACTTGGTATGACTAATCTTGTCGTATCACTCTCATGACTGGGCCTGGTAAAAGCAATACTTGCATGCGAAATATTATGCATGTTCGTACCAATCCACGCCGACACCGAATTTGTAGGATTAGAGGTCAGTTCTTCAATCAAATAAGATATATGGCCAGATGAATTTATATGTATAACGTCATTGTAAGACTCAGCCCCTGAAGTGGGTGAGATAAGGGTTGAGGCTTCGATTGAGGATATGACTTTTCCACCGCCAATATGTGTGTTTGTTGTAGTTACACCATAAGATTCAACACGAGTGGATGTGTTTAGGTTCTTTGGATCGGCTGTTCCAATTGTAGTATTATCACCCCAAGTCCTCGTAGATACCAGCGTTGTAAACGAAGTTGAAATTTCAGTTAAAAGTTGATCATTGCCACTTTCAGTCTCGAAATATGTTCTAGTCCAAGTAGGATTTGTGGAAATGGTAGAAAGGTCGATTACAACTGTTGTAGGTCCACTTTTGGTGAAAGAGGCAGATATGTTTTGCGTATCAATCCAAGCCTTACTTGATGTAACAATATCAGGTGTCTCACTACTAATGGTATTACTTGGATCTTCAGATGCGCTTACGAATCTCGTTTCAATCTCTAGATTCACTTCTGCTGAACTCGAAAATGCAGACGAGCCTTCTATTGCATTTATTGCTGGAGTTGAACCAGAGTCGGGTGAAGAAGAAACTAAGACAGCCTCAATTGATGTGGTAGTCGCCCCAAGTAATGGTGGTTTTATCTGTACTAACCCTGTAATAGTTGCAATTTGTGAATCAACTATTGGAGTTACTTGGTTATTGTCAATAGCCGTGAGAGCTGTATCTGCGTTTATTGCAAACGAAGATAAAGAAATGGTGTTGACGATTTCATCATCGGTCCAAGTAGAAGGTGGAGTGGGATTTGGCACTTCAACAGCAACGGTGTCAGTTCCTCCAATAGGTGCAGTAAAAGTAACCGTTTCTGTTTCTGTTCCGGTCCACATAGCAGATGTAGATACAGTCGGTGTTGGAACTTCGATGATAACTATGTCAGTTGCGGTCTCAGTGTCAGTTCCAGCCCAGGTTAGTGTCATGGTAACACCTGGTGAAGGTAAATCAACAATTATAGTTTCGACTCCACTTCCGTCGTCAGGAACGATGGTGCTAGTTGTAAGAAAAGCACCTGAGGTTTGATCGATGGTGATTGTTGTATACGGATCGAGTTCTTCTACAACTACTTGTCCAGATTCTGTGAAAGTAGTTGTTGTCGTAGAAGGGACATCTGCATTTGACGTAGAATACACAGTTGGTAAATGGAAAAAAGTGGAAGACACTGACAGAGCAGGACAGTATTTTCCGGTATTGTTGTAGCTATAAACGTTTGTAAAATCGCTGGTAACAGTACCATTTGGAAAAGTGACTTGAAAATTCATTTCCGCTCTTTGCAATGCGTTTGAGTAAATAATTCTTATCGGATAATAAGTATTTGCATCTAGAACAACTTCAGCACTAGTAGACGGAGCTGCAGAATCGTATAGCTTAGACGTAAAAATTACAAAAGCGGTTGAATCACTTACTTTATCTGTATCACAACAGTCAAATGCAGCCCCATCGCCTAAAAACACAGCAGCGGAGTCATCAATTTGAACTAAACTGAAGTCATAAGTCCCTCCATCTTGAGCATAGAAGTAACCTGTGAGTTCAGCTGTGAAGTTAGAAGTGGTAATTGTCTGCCCATAAATTGTCATTACTGCGAGGCCCGGGGAACCGTCCCATAAATTAAAGTCAACATCTGTGATACCCGTTGCTGAAGCAATAGGCTGTTGGTTTTTATATCCCGACAGGACATAACTCAATTCTGACATGAGTTGTTCATTATTAATAGGATATGGGTAAAATTCAACATTGAAGCCTGTTGTCCTGGGTCCAGTAGGAAGACACCCTGGTATGTTAGCCAGTCCCAGTCCAGACTCTGCCGAAACACTAAAAATAAGGACCAAGAACTGGATAAAGTATACGAGCATATTCTCTAAACTTTTTAGTTGATGCGCCCACTTGAAAAATGGTAGTTGATAGTTAGCATACAGAATTAGTTCTTAAATATATGACCCCTTCACTTCTTTTTTTCTTTCGTGGGTGGTAGGCATGCTGTGAAAATATCCCGATTTGCATCCTTTGCTGCAGATGTTTACCTTAAACAAAAGAAAAAAGATCAACATATTGTTAGGCTACGAAAATACGACACTTCTACAATTGCATACGCGGAAGTTCTAAAATGTATTTCTGCAATCTTTCATAACTCCTATCGACGTCTCCACATCTTAAAAGTACTAGCGAGAAACTAGACCCACTAGGAATATTCAAAAACAAACTCCTGATTTAGCTTACGAAACTCTTACTGTCCGAATTTCAGTGTAACAAGAATGGCTAAAGTTAAATCTTAAAATTAGAAAATTTTTGGGAAATATACCAAATCTTACTACTTGGGACATTACAACAAAGTATAGATTCTTAAGTTAAAATTTTAGTCGACCACTTAGGCAACATGACTGAAATTTTGCAATCCGTCAGGATTTTTGTTCGATGAGCTAGAAATGCAACAATATCTAAATGTTCTTTAACGCAACGCTACATCATATACAAAAAATGAATTTCTTGTGAATTGTTTTTATAGATGATGTACGTTATTATCTTTCTTCGATGTTTTTCATTTTCTATGCAACTCTGATTATGATCTGAAAAGATCAGTAAAAGATAAACTATTCCTGTTTCCTTTAAGCTTTCAATCCTCTCGTTTGGCAAGATCAAAGGAATTGACACATGCATATTCGGCACCATTTGAGCCATATTCTTTTATGTAGACTGTCTAAATTAGTAGCAAATGAGGAAGCTCGTATTTTATTTTAAAATGCCTTGGAAGAGAACAAATTTTGTTTAAACCCTGAGTAGCTCATGGGATACAGCTTCAATGCAATTTAACCGACAGATTAGAATTGTGTACATCAACACAACTTGCCAGAAAAGAGGCTAGAGCAAATATTGGAGCACAAAATTGCGGAGTAAACAACAGAAACTTTCACCTAATCTAATTCTACCTCTAGAATGTTTCCAATGAATGTTGACGCCCAAAGGAAGAAGCCCGCATTACAAGACTTCGAATGTATTTCACTTTAAGAGAAGTGATGCTACATAAACTGGCTCGAGTAATGTCCCGATGCACCAGAAAGAAACCTGCTATGCAATAAAGTTGACGTCATGATGAATATTAGTAAACCTTTTAAACTTTATAAGATTAAAGGCAAACTTAAATCTTAATGGGAAGGAATACGAGAGATTGTTAAATTTTCAATTTGCTGCTCAATAGGTAATCCTTACATTTTTTTGGCAATGGATACAATAGATTGATAGGATGTCGGCTAAAACTTTCGCGGACTCTGCCAAAAAATTGAGCCCTTACAGAAAACTTAACCGCTCCCTCCAGCAAATTTAGAGTCAGCGATTCGTTGAGATAGAAAAGTGAGATTGTACATATTTCCCTCTGTAGTTGAAGCGAAAGATGACTTCACTGAATATGCATTCTTACCGCCGATGAGAAGTAGATAGATATATTTATTGACGGCAAACATATTTTTTGACAGATTGCGACGCAATGGGGATCCACATACTTTTTCTTTTCTTTTTTTTTTTCTTTTTTTCTCTCTTATGCATTCGAACTATCTGTTGAATGGAAACGTCGGTTTACGTCGGCAAAGCTTTAGGAAGAGATGGATAACTTTTTGAATTAAGCAAGTGTTTCATCCTGCAAAAATAGTGGAAAAATCTGCAAGCTATGTATAAGTAGCCATCTTTCTCTACGTTGAAGGTAAACCAAAGATGTGTTTGAGAGGAGGGTTAATGGACTGCAATTTTTGTGAGTAGCTATCAACAACAGGTTATTCAACGAAAAAAAGTGAAAACAAAATCTGCATGAAGGGCTATTTTTAAACTACTAAAATGGTACTATTTGGGGCACACGAATCATCTTCTAGGATTAATTCATCTTGAAAATTTTCACCTACATAAGAAGTCATACTAAGGCTATTATTTTACCGTCGTGCAGCTGCTTGGTACAGGTTAATTCGTTGTCTTATGGCTAAGTTCTCAATGCACAAAAACTACTGAAATAAGGTGTGGATTTTTAACTTCACTCTTATAACATATTTGTCTTTGAAACAACTTCATTCGGGAATAAACATCAAACTATAGTCGAAAGCAGGTATCTTTGAAATTTGTCTCATTCTATATCCTGGTGGACGTAGGATTGCACGCAGTACATTTCCATGATAATTCCAATCGCATGTTCTTTTGGAAACCTCTGATTCTCTTAAAATGACTAGTATTTTTGAGTGAAAAATATATAGGGTGAATAGAATCATGAAAATCTTAATGTATATCCGACAACATGTTGAAGATAGTTTTTGTCTATCATTTGAATTCGACGTAATATTTTTTAAAGACATCAACCCAAATCAACTAAGAGTTTGATTTTGATAAACTTGATGACCACAAGATACTTGATGTAGAGAAAATTGAATTGAATGTCTTAAACTCTCCTCAGTTTAGTTTGTTCGGTTTTATTCCTATTCTGCTTTGGCAAATAGAATTGAATAATTCTGAATTTTCGGAGTTGTAATGAAGGGTATTGTTCTTTTCAGTGTTATGCACCTTTAGCGCTTCTCGTTAACATTTAAAGTTCTTCATGAGAAAAATACCACACCAGCTCTTATCTTCCGCATGAACATTCGAATTGTAGAATAAGCGACATAGATAAAACGAGATATTTCTATGGTTGTCTTTCTCGTAAGCTTAAATCTTCCCATTTTTGAGGAATAGATTATTGGCATGGCTTTGTCTAGAAGAGCAAAAAGAAAAGCCTCACCCCGTAGGGTGTAACCCCTGTGAGAGCAAATGTTACCTCCGTAGTTTTGTCAACCACGATTTCTTCCTATTTAGCATCTAAATTATCGTTTCAAATTTTCACTTGTATTGGAAGTAATAAGAGTTTGTCTCTACATTCACCAGAAATTTTTTTTACTGATAATTGAGAGAAATCATATTTCCAGGAATCATATTACCACCTGAGCACTTCTTAGAGCAAAGTGGTTTCGAAAAATCGTTCTTCTATGTTGATTGGAACTATGAATGTGACTACAGTTAGCGCTTCTGTCATCGCTTCAGAATTCTGCTATATAAAGGAATACAATACTATAAAATAAAGCATATATTCTTTTTGAACGTTGGAAATGGACTGAGAAGAGAATAGATGTTTCTAAGTTGAATTTATTTGTCAAGGATAATTGTCTCGTTTCCATTTATTTAAAACATTGCCACGAGATAGAACAGACTTAGCAATAGTGATATGATTATCGATGCTAATTTGTACGCCTTCACTGCTTTCACTGACTTATTACAGTTCACTGGCTTATTACAGTTGGATTGGAAAGGAATCGTTACTTTCCTTTCATATCTGGCAATATGGGAACTGTTTGGCCCTATGAAGATCCAATTTTTCAAAGATTAGAAAGGTTCTTTATTTTGCTGAATACAAGACTTTCTGACAAGTAGGTACGGTTGGCAAGTGAACCCTCTCTGAGCCATAGGAAACAGTTTAGTGTTGTACGCTAGAGAATCTCTAATCATGCCTCACTAACTTAAGTTATTCCCGTAAAAAAAGGTATCATGGTTAATAAGGGCAACTAAAACCACTCTGACCACGATTTATACCAATAGTACTACCTCAACAAGTTTAAACTCAGCTGAATTACAGCTTAGCGGTAAGGTGTGGCGGTGTTGTGATGTTATGCTGTTGAATTATTAGGGTGTCAGGATGTTAAAGAAAGGCGAGCTTGACTTAAAATTTAGTTGTATGTATCTCTTTCGTTTTCTAGTCTACTAGTTTCATTTCAAAGTTATTTTTAAGCTTTGCCCATTATAGGACAATATATTCTCATGTTAATGAAAGCTGTTTTAGTGAAGTGAACGATTTGAAGTTATACTCGGTATGATATACTGGCTGCAAAAAAATCTCAGAATAAATATTTTCACGCTGAAAATTGTAGAGAGAGGACAAATTAATTATTTAGTTTGAAGATGATACGGGAGATCTTTGGTTATGAGGCTTTCAACCGATACTGTTACTACATCACAAGAATTGTAGCCACAACCTAGATTGGAAGATAGTATACCTGAGGGCCCAACGAATTTTTGAAGCACTGGAGCTTCAAAATTGGTGAGGTGACTAGAAAACATTTCGATCATTTTTTTGGGTTCGCAAAGCTGAAGTTGCCACCATTTCAGAGACTCGGAGGCCGAAACATACGAGAAACGGCTAAGTTTCCGGTGAGTGCGAGTTCCGGTCACCGACATAGAGGTTATAGCGAATAGAAACGGAAATTGAAGTATTGCCCAGAAAAAACGAGGCTCATTTTTTGCATTCTCTAAGAATTATGCAGATGTTCAGAAAATAAAACATGCGTATTTCGCGAAGCCACTAGATCACCGTAGATAATGTGCGAAAAATGGTTCAGGCGCGCGAATATTATTTTCTACCGTACGCCCAATGCAGAGGTGGATTGCATGCAGATGCCGGAATTGTGGTATTCAATTATGACCAGAGGTATTCTATCACAAAAGTACCATGCTGTTGAATATCCAAACTCGATACATAGAACGAATTCAAAAATCTTTACTATTTAAATAGACTTGAATTCCATCTGAGTTGATGTGTTCAAGAAAAACAAAACAACTACTCTCGCTTAATTAAAAATGAAGTTCTCCACCGCTACTCTTATCTCTGCCTCCGCTGCTTTAGTCCTCGCTGACGATGGTCTCACCGACTGTACTTACGACTCCTATGGTGTTCAACACTGTGTTG
Source organism: Dujonia oleophila (assembly GCA_030563865.1). NCBI lineage: Eukaryota > Fungi > Ascomycota > Pichiomycetes > Serinales > Debaryomycetaceae > Dujonia > Dujonia oleophila. The sequence continues at coordinate 5,220 of JAJMKG010000060.1, read as the reverse complement.
ATGCTTCAGGTGTAACTGGCATTGTCATTCCATCTCCAGAAACCGCTAAGGGTGTTTCTTCTTACTCCGTTTGTTACTACAAGGAAGCTGCTGATAAGACAATCTGTATTGACGATGATGGTGACAAGGTAGTCTTCTACGCTGGTACTGACATGGAAGAATCTGCCAAGACCATTACCACTAACACTTACGAAGAGGTTTACAACACTGCCGCTGCTTCCACCACCTCCGAGGAAGCTGCTGAATCCTCCTCTTCCTCAGCTGCAATTGCATCATCAACCGTTGTTACTGTGGCCACCTCTTCTGCTACTTCTGAAGCTGCCACCTCTGATGCTACCACTGAAGCCGCTTCCTCTGATGCTACCACTGAAGCCGCTTCCTCCGATGCTACTGCCAAGTCAAGTGCTGTTTCTGAATCCCAAGCTGAATCCAGCTCTGCAGCCGCCACTACCGCTGTTTCAGTTGTTGAAGCAAATGGTGCTGCTAAGGCCCTCACTCCAATTCTCTCTGTTTTGGGTGTTCTTGCTGCTTTCTGCTTTTAAATGTGTTAATTTCAGACTGAGCAAGCTCTACTGTGCTACTGCTGTTCAATTTATAACGATCAGTATTTCTTGAATGTTTTTACTTTTTTAAGATGAGTTTATATTTTATAAGAAGTGTTTTTTATAAGAAATATATATCGTTTAACACAGTTACTGAAAATAAATTTTATTAGAACCTGGAGAGAAGATATGAGATCTTTGGAAGTTCTCGTTGAACAGAAAACTAAACAGTCTCTGATTCCAGCTTATACAATTATTTCATATAGCCTATTTTGTTCGCAAAATCAACAATGTTGGTAATGAAAATGAGGGGCAATATATCCTATGCTACGTTATGTAACTCGAGATTTCCATTTTAACCACAAATTATCATATACCTATAAACTTATATATATATATATAGACATACAGGCATTTGTTCTATGACTTCCTTAGAAGTTAAAAGTGCTTCAAGAAATATAAGTCCTCTAGAACCTGTGAAGTCTTACAAAAAAGGTATTTTTCTGAGTGACTAGGCCCAAACTTGCAATTGTTCAAAGTAGTCAATTCTCTTCCCTATATTGGCAGGAAGTGACTCGCAACACGCATAACGAATATCGTCAACCATGCCGGGATTGCAACAGGATACAAAACAGATCGATCCCGGAGCTTGAGCTATTTCATCGTCGACGAGTGTCTTGGTGTCTGGTTTCGCAAAAGAAAACTTCACATGGGGCAATTCTTGCTGAATTCTTTCAATCCAGAAATTTTCACTGAGGAAAGAATCGATTTCACTTTCCTTATTTGCAGTGGTACTATCAGGCAGTGAAAACTTATCTATATAGGCTGCGAGACTGTCAAGATCTTCAGATTCAACTGGTCTGGTAACATGGATGGTTGTTTCAACATTTGTATTACGAAGTGCTTTCAATGGTTCATAGAACCACAGAAGAGCCTGTAATGATGGAATGACCCAGTGAAAGTGGATACTCTGGTTTGATGAAGGACGAATTAAGGCAGTGGCCTCATGGAAAATACCTGGAACTCCGTTTCCTCCAGCAATGAAGACAGCTGTATCATACCGAGAAGCTGGTGTAGTTTCACCGTAAGGTCCTTCGATTGAAATCCAGATGGTCTGCGATTTCTTTGGAGACGTCTGAAGCAATTTGTATAGCGAATGGGTCATTCCCCCTTTTACCTTCATAAACATTTCAATATTGGGCTCACCACTCTCATTAATAGATTCAATGTAAGTGAAGGGGTGAGATTGCCAACAATAGGTGAGCTTATAGAAATAAACGAAACCGTGCCCACCAGGAATCATTGGCCAATACCATGGCTTCTGGACAACAACTCTAATAGTTTCATTGGGCATGAGAATTACCTCAGCCTTCCTGATTCCGAAAAGAGATAATCTAATGAGCCTAATTGCCCTGTCAAAGCACCACACTGAAGCGGTTGCCCAGTAGAACCATTTATAGCCCAAAGTATCTACATGGATCCAACCACCTGCTACAGCGAGTGCTCCTAAACCGATGTGAAGAAATAAGAATATCTCGTACCAGTTTCTTCTCAAGTACATAAAACTTTGTATGCACAAGATACCCATTGCGAGCACAGCAGCAATACCATAAACCATGTAGCGTTGCGCTTTATAGTAACTCCAATTATCCAAATAGTAGAGATAATATGTGATAGAGTGAACGCCAATCAAAATGAATACTACTCTTGAAACCCATCTGTGGTATACCATAAAAGAGTTGTAGTTTATACCTGTTACAGCGGAAAAGAAGTTATTTCTTGACAGAAATAAGATGAGTAATGGCATAAGAGTTGTCCCAGTGACTCCAGATCTGTCAGCTATGTATTTTAAGTAAGCCATCCTCTTCGTCTTGTAGACAACATCACCAACTGTATAGTATATATCATGAGAGTTGCAAAAGAAAGCCAAGGCTATCCATAAAAAAACTACTACAGATTCTTTTCTTGAAGGCATCAAGCCGAATGGGATACCGAAGAGAGTCATTGGTTCGTGTCTTTTTCTCAGCAAATTAGCAGGTAAAGTGACATATTTTCTCCATTTCATGGAGACAGGTCCTGTGAATTTCTTTACTAAAGCAGGAGCCAACTTCTTCATCCAGAAGGATGTCGATTCAAAAATGAAGAGAACTAACCAAAAAGCAATTAAAGCACTGCCATAGTACAAACTGTTATCAAGGTTTCTCATATAGTGACCGTATGTTTTTCTGTAGATCATGATTTGTGTAGTGTTTAGTTTAAATGGGACAGTGGTGATTGCAGCAATGGAAAATCCGCTTATTTCAGATTTTTCCTTAGCATATGTTGTATAATTGTAGTAAGCTTCAGTCATCTGAGCACTTGTAACTGTATAACCCTCTTTTTTGCATTTATGCATAAAAGCTTTTGAGGGCAGGAATGTATCACCCTTTCCATAGTGGATGCAACCAACCATGGTTGCCAAAGCAGAGTCATTTTCACAGTAACATTCGTAGGCCATGACATCACAAAAAGAAACACTACTAGAGATTTGCAAAGCACAAGAAAGCATATCGTAATTCTTTGCCCCGTATGGATTATAAGCACCATCTACATCTTCGTAGTAGGCAGAAGAAGAAGAGTATTTCCAGCCTAGAGCCTGATTTGCAAACAAAAAAGAAGCAAGAAGGTACTGAAGGCACTTCAATGTCATATCGTTCAAATTTCAGCGTATGTAAGTGGATTACAGATGGAAGTGATAATTTGTACCCAAGTTTTGTTCGATTGGCGAAATTCGTAAAATTAAGATGATTGCAAATTAATACAATTTGTACAAAGTTGTTTAACATGCATATTCCTGACCGGGCCGCAAAAGAAAGGCTTCGGAACTTCGTAAAAAACCAACATGAGTCGATTTAATAACCGAGATTGCTGAAATTGGGTTTCATTGTGCATATGTGTATATCCGGATTAATAAGATAACTTTCTCAGCCCACAAGTGCTTGTTCAAGAAAAGTTTTTTAAAAAAAGTGTTCCCTTGAAAGAGACAAAGTGTAACGTAGAGTGGAAAGTCCAAAAGTAATTGTAAGAATTGCATGGAATAGAGAAAAAGATCGATTTTTGAATAAAAAGAAAAATATTATCCAATAAATTTCATTGTGGTAAGAAGCATTGGACCTGACCGAGACCAAGTGAATGTGAGCGGCTGGAAACATTAAGTGAGAAGCGTGCGCCAAGAAAAATCTGCGAAAAATATTTTACTATTAATACATTTCAATTTCAAAATCCGAAACACCGACCGAAATCGCATTTCGGTGATCCGCATTTAATGTGCGGATATGAAAGAAGTAAATAAGTAGTTTGATTAATAACAATGGTTATTCATTCTATTGAATCAAATTAGTAACTGCGAAAGTACACTAGAGAAATTATGTCACCCAGTTTTTTAACCTGTAGAGAAAGTTCATATTGCGTAGCGTTTCTTAAGAACCGATCCGGTGAACAATCCGGTGATCAAAGCCGCAAGTAGCCATTTGATAAAATACTTACACATATCAGTAATTCCCGAGAATGCACAGTGACGAAAAAATAAAGTATTTGAGCAATTTTTAAAAAATAGCCGCATATAGGATAAGAACAACCGAAAAATAAAGCAATAAAAGCTTCATTCAGTACACTGATAGTAAGTGGACGCAAGAGGCTCTAAGAAAAACCGATTGGACCAAAATTTTTGCTGAAAATAAAAATTTAGATGCACAGACGGGGAAGTCGGATTTAAACTAGCTAGGAAAATTTTATGGAATTCTCTGCTTTATAAATATGTTGGGCAGGAATCAAAAGAAAACTAATTATTGAAAAAGTTTGGATAATTTAAAGAAAATCGAAAAAAAAAATGAAATATTTTGCTCTTGCTACTTTGTACGCTCTCATTGCCGGAGTCAATGCTACAGGACTTACTGATTGTTACTGGAAAGGAGTTGTCCAGTATTGTTATTACGAAGGTGAGTTAGGTGTTGTTGTTCCATCCGCAAAGGAAGATTCTGGTGTAACATCTTATGCTACTTGTTACACGAAAGTCGGCAAGATCATTTGTTTGAATGACGGTGATGACAAAGTTGTCTGGTACGAAGGTACTGATGCAGCTGCAGTTGCCTCTACCAAAACTGTTAACGATTACTACACTATCTATGAAAGCGCAACGACAACTGATGCATATTATGCATCTAAGTTATCAAGTGAGGCAGCTGCTAAGTCGGAATCTTCATCGACTACTGGAACGTCGGTGGAAAGGACTCTGAGTGGATCCTCCAAGAGTACTTCTAGTGTCTCTGATGCTTCAACATCATCCAGTGCATCCAATTCCACCAGTGCAGCAAGTGCAGCAAGTGCATCAAGTACAGGTGCAAGTTCCACGGCCGCAAATGGTGGAGAATCTACATTTGGATTTCCAACCCTTTTAGCTATGTTTGCAGCTTTAGGACTTGCTTCTTTTTAATAGAACGTAAGTATTTATTTCAGTTTCTATGCTCAATACACAAAATGTTCTTCTTTCACAAGTATTTAGAAGAAAAGGATTCGCAGTGATTGGGGTGTTAGGGTGTTAGGGTGTTAGGGTGTTAGGGTGTTAGGGTGTTAGGGTGTTAGGGTGTTAGGGTGTTAGGGTGTTAGGGTGTTAGGGTGTTAGGGTGTTAGGGTGTTAGGG